>PVLD010030114.1:0-17237 GCA_004027595.1 Dinomys branickii
TATATGCCTGTGCGTGTTTTTCTTTGGGTTATGGATCATTGGTGTTCTATATGCTTCACTTAACTGAACTTTAGTATCTTTTAGCTTGTTTGGGAAATTTTCTGCTATTATTTCATCAAATATTCCTTTTATATCATTTGTGAGATCTCCTGCTGTTTCACACACTCCTCTTATTCGGATATTATTACGTTTTGCCTCTCCTGTTCTTAGAAGCACACTCTAATCATCTGTGTGTGGATGGGTGTGTGTTGTGCTCTACTGTAAACTCTTTAGTGGCCAGTGCTTTCTGCTTTATTTCTGTGTGTCTGTTTATGGCATTATTCTTGGCATGACAGAGGCATGCAGTAAAATCTGGTTTAATGAAGAAACGGAGGAGAGGGAGATTATATGGACAATAACTTCAGTTTAGTATGTGTGGCCATAATGAGAATGCACTTTGCAGAAATTCAACTTCAGAGAGGGTAACTGACAGAAGCCCAGGTACTGTGCTATGAAACTCATGGCTACATCTTTGCCTGGTCCACTCTTCCGAGGAATTACTTCTGTGTAGAGCAAGCCCACCAATTATGGTCCTGTCCTCAGTGGCAGGACATTCTTGTACCTCTCTTAAAATCGGCAGTACTATAGGATGCTTTCTCTTATTTATCCTTCCCATGAGATGATATATGAGTCATGGTCTGCTGATCTCTGTGTATTTCTCACCTACAACACTATTTTATCTCACAGGCATTTTCCTTAATAAAGCTTGTGCACACTAAATCTTGTTCTGGTATCTGATTCTTGGATAACTTTGGCTAATGCTTGATTTAAAATGTATGTGAATCATTTATTGAGAAATGTTTCTTGAAAACTCATTATATAGCAGGCATTTTGTTAGTGGCTTGAGAAGCTAGCCAGGGATAGAGCTTGGTAATTAGATGTAATATAAAGGGAAAATTGTCAGCAGCAAGAGAGTCAGTGGGATGCAAGAGCATAAAGAGGTGCCAAAACGAGGCTAAGTATGATGCTATGTTAGCTCTAGTAGGCAGGCAGAGGAATACCACAGAATGTTTCCTAGAAGAGGTGTCATCCACTGCGAAATCAGACATGCAGATGTAGTTTAGCATCAGCTGACGAAGTGAAGGGTTAGTGGTGCCAGGAAGGAGGAGGTATGCCCAAGAGAGTAAGAATAGCAAAACCAACAGGAGACAGAGCAGGGAAAGAAACATAAAAGGAACTGAAGGTTGAGATATACAGGGAATAAATGGTGTTAATTTGAGGTCAATAGTAAACAGAGAGAAGAAAAAGAAGAGGAATATTAAGAGTTTCATTGGACAAGGTTGTTTACTTCCCTACAGCTTTGATATGATTAGATAATTTCTAAAGTAAAAATGAAACTCAGTGCTCGTAAGGAAGTCTCTGTGTCAGGCAGTGTGCTAAGTATGTCATTTATTTCATTTACTTACTTCTAGAAATATTTTATAGAATAAGATGTCATAATGTCTGGGTAAGACATATCTTAAGGTCACAAAACTGGTGACAGACCTGGCATTTTACTTGAATTTATTTCACAAAAAGATACTTGTTTTAAATTAACCATGATTCAATTAAAGAAGCATCATGTGCTGTCAAAGTGATCTGGACTGCGGGTCCTCGCTGCTGCTTCAGCCAGTACTTAACATCTTGGTTTAAGAGGTAATCCTTCAAAGGGTCAAGCCTGTGAGTGAACTCAGAGCCAGTCCCCACATGCTAGCAGATCAAGTTTCAGGAAGGAGAGGCAGGGAAATTGAAGGTGTGGGTAGGTCAGCGAGAAGTAGTGACAGAGACACAGGTCTGTGGAGATGGATACTCACAAAACAAGAAAGGGGAGAAGCTGGGGAAGAAAAGAGAGAAGCTTCATGGAGAAACACGGCAAAGTATTTTCCTTGTCAAAAATATGACTTTGACCCATGCATTTAGCCTGGGACTATATATCTTTAATCAAGAAAAAGGTTTTTTTCCAAGGATAAATCAAGGCAGTATTGTCTGACTGTTTCTCAAAACTAATTCAAACCACAAACGCACACACACACACACACACACACACACTGATAGAGCCGGAGAACTTTCCATCCTCCCACCCCCTGTGTTATGTGGGAGGTGATCTCTGAGTCATCCAAGAACAGCAGTGAGGGCCCAGAGCCCCGGTCATCTTACCACGATCCCAGTGATGGGGCATCTGGCTCCAGTAAGATGAGAGACAATGAAAGCATGTGTGGCAGGACAGGAAGACTCTCCCAGTTCTAGTCTGTCTTGTTGCTTTTACTTTTTACCTTATATTAACTACCAGTGCTATAGAAAGTAGAAATATATACCATCATCATCCATTTGTTAAGCTCTATGCCTTGCACAAAGTAGTAAGCTCATTACATATTGTATAGGTTAATGTAATCTTCATAATAATCCAAAATCGCAGATATATTACCTATAAGTTTAATTTGTATTCATAAAAAAACCTGAAAATCAAAGGTTTTGGTGCAAGGATGCCTTTAACTGAGAGACATGTTAAAAGAAAGAGCAGTAGAATTACAACATAATTAGGTTAAAAGTCCAAATTCAGGTTCCGAGTTTAGGCATATCCTGACTTTGGAAATATAAGCAACTTATTCACACTTTGTGCTTATCTCCCATTTTGATCCATTTCTATCCATCTCCACCTCCACTGTTCATGCTATAAATCTCCATAAATCTAAGCCATTGCCACATATTATAATATCTTTCTATCTGATCATCCCTCCTCAACATCATCTACTTTGTTCTCTCTGTGATTCATTTTCCAAACTATGTCCAGAGGGACCATAGACGGAAAAGTAAGGTAAGTATTAAAGATGGCTTTAAATGTGCTGCTTGCTCAGCTGGGTGGCTGAGAACAATCTAAACTGAGGTGGATGGGCATGGGTTTGGAGGGAGAGGGACAGAGAGTTTGAGTTATGATACGATCTAAAATATAATAACATGTCACTCACCTTATCATGCCCACCTAGTTATTTTGTCATGAGTTTAAAAAGAAACTACATGGCTTGATAGACTAGCATGAATATGTAAGGTGTTATTAGTAAAACGATTTCTTTTTTACTTGCACTGCACAGTCAGTGGGAGATTTTGAAACAAACACATGTGGAGTACCTGAAGCTCTAGAGAAGAATTGCCTTGAAAATATCAATTAAGATAAATAAGTGGGTAGGCAGACTCTTGCTGTCTTGAAAGTCTATTTTCCCTTTCTGGGTCTACATTAAAAGGATGGGCCTTCTCTCACTCCCTTTATGTGTACATACACACACTCTTCAGTTTGATTCAGGATCTTTGAGGTGCTAATTCCGAAGAGCAGATCAGAAGGATAGATATTAAATATGTGTAGAGCCCAAATCCCATCATTACGGGAGATTGCAAAGTGTAAGAATGCAGCATAAAATTGATAAATTGGATCCAAATAACAATCTACCAACTAGTCAAAGAAATATACCTCACTAGAAGACAGTTGCTAGAGAACAAAAGCACATTGTTTGAAAGCAGTCCAGAGAATGCTGCCAATATTAACTACTCATTCCTCACCCTCAGCAGACTTATATGAATTGCCCTGACACAAACTTTGCACTTGACTTACTCTACATTATATAAGATAATTTATAATTTCTACTTTTTCTCCTAATTTAAAATAATAAAACTAAAGCCCACTTACTGAGTCCTTACTTTGGGAAGACCACACGTCTAGGATTATTATCATTTATCTCTTCTTTCAATCCTCACTCTATATGGCCTTTCATAAAGAAAGTAGGATCTAAATGTTCATTCATTTGTTCAGAACAAGCTAATAATTGGAGGTTCCTTGATTCAGACCCACATTAACTTGTCTAACGAATTAGATTCAGGTATCATTTATATGTTAATAGGTTTCATGGGTCCAGTGTCACCAGTCGCTAACAGGAATGAATCACATTTGTGGGTCAAACTTTCTTCCTTAAATAAGCCATTCTAACAGAGGAGGAACATGACTCAGGAGAAGGGAAGTTTGTGTGAAAACACATGGAAACAGCAGAACTGGACTTAAAACTCAATTCCCTTGGCTGATTCAGATAATTTCTTCAGACCATGACCCATTCCTCACAGCACAGCTACAGGTCCACACACTAGAGGAATTGCTATTCAACAAATAACCTTTCTTTGGCTTCCAATTTCCACTTGTCTAGTGATGGGAGGAATTCCATAGGAAGTGGCAATTGCTTCAAGACCTGAAATCACAGCATGCTGCTAATTATAGAAATAAATAACTGGTGACTGGAACCATCTGTCTTTCCTTTGGCAAACACCTTGCTTTCATGTGAAGTTAGTGCCACCTGCAACCCACAGGCCCCCCTGAGACACAAGGGCTGCTCTCTGAACATTCAGAGCTGACTGCTTTGCCATTACAACCCACGGTCACAAGCCTATGGGCTGTCACTCATCCCCAGAGAGGCTTACTAATGAATCCAGTAACACTCCCAAGCTCTTTCCACAAGAGAAGGGAAGAAGATCAAGGGCAGAGCTGGGTCTCAGCCTCTGCTGGCACTGTTGTGGGCAGCTCAGACATTTCTTCTTTGGTAAGACACAAAAAATACTTCATCTTTCATCATTCATTTCCTGTGTCAGGGCCCATTCCCTACGCTGCCTATTAGTAATCTATTTCCAAACGATGCCAGAAATCACCCAACATTGTCTATGCACTTTAGAAACATAATTTCTGGTTCAATTCCCAACTTTCTAACCGTGTGATCTTGGATAGGTCACTGTACTTCTGATCCACTTTCTCATCTACACGTTTGGAGAAATAATAGAAAGTATACATTTGAGCCCTTATGAGAACTGTAAAAGATACAATACATAGAAAGTATAATTCAGTATATAGAAATCACTTAGTATATTGTGGTTTCCATTAATCAGAAGTGAAAGCTCTATACATAGTAGAATGTACAGGCTATCAATCTGGGTTCCAAAGACCCTAAAAAAAACCTATAAATGTCCTGAAGATATGTACAAAATTTGGTCTTATAACGATTTGGGGGGAGGGTGATAAGAATTCATAATATTACCCAGCATCTCAAGGGTGTTCTTCTGACCTTCAGCTACTCTTCTAATTTAGGGATTGGAGAGTCCCAAGATTTTCATTTACATTTCCTCCTGCTGTGGAAACCACACATGCAAAGCCACTCAGTGTCTCCTAGAGACCATGAAGCAAGAATTGGAAGCAGGTGCAAGCCCCCTCCTCTCATTTACATCACCAGGAGAACAAAAGCAGGTCCCCTAGCACATCTCTATCTGCCACCTCTCTAAGCATTTCATTCCACACTGATGCTTCATTAATTTTATCAAGTCTTGCCCTGCAGACTAGTCTAGTGTTAGGAACAATACTGTTTGTGAACTCTGTGGCATCCATTATGGCTTGAACACTGTACGCATCTATTATATGAACACAGCTTCAGTTCTTGTTTTCCTGGCAGAGAGCAGCAAGCAGTTACAGCTATATGGCATCTAGGAGTTTACAAAATGATTTCACATTTGTGCTTGGATCTCACTATAATTCTATAAGGATTCTAAAGCAGAGAAGTACTTTATTTGCATTCTATGTGTAGTATAACTGAGGTGCAATAAAGAGAAGAAAATTATAAGGATTAAAATGGTTTCTTTGCAAATATTCTTCTACCTTCCAGTTTTATAAATTTGTGAAAATATCCACTTTTATCCCTTTCTTTTTGGTGATAAAGAATTCAGAAAACGCCTCCAGGTGCCTTGACTTGGATCTATCTTCTTTACTCATTCTCCTTCATATCAATTACTTGATCAGTCGTGCATATACGTAAACAGCATTCAACACTGAGAATGCTGGGCAGCTGAAACTAAGCTTCAGGAAGTCAATAGACTCTGGTGATCCAAACACCTGAGAAAATCTATATGACATTATGTTTTCCACTCATACAACAAAACTGTCCAAGGAAAAGAGACATGGACACTGAGAGGAAATGACTAGAGATAACACACATTTATCAAAGTACTAAAAAGAGATAATAAGGACAGAGAGGAAATGTAAAAGATCTCTGGTTATATCAATATTCAATTTCACTAATATACATACAACCTTAAAGATATGGATATAATTTCCCTTGAGAAGAGATACCACACAGCCTTCCTCATACAGATTATTCTCCTTCTCATTGTTGGGGCAAAATGCTTGACACCCACAATTTAAAAGCAGAGAGATTTATTTCGGCTTCTGATTTTTACAGCATTCATTTCACAGTCAGCTGTTTCCAAGGCAGGAGAAGCATGGTAGAAAAGCCCGGCAGAGGAAAGCTGCTCATATCACAGTGGTCAGAAAGCAGAGGAGGAAATGAGGACCTGGAAGAGAGATATACTCTTCAGGTCACGCACTCAGTGACCCACCTCTACCCAGGCCATACTTCCTCATACCGAGTCAGGCACAGTGCCACTTCCCCAAACCCAATCACTTTCCACAGGTCCCAGCTAGGAACACAAAAGAGGCTCCAGGGATATTCAGCATTCAAACCACAACACACACACACATGTACACAGAGTGAGAAACAGACACACAGATGTACATGTATATGCACATGCACATGTGTATGTACATAGATGCACATTAGCAAAAATTTTATTTTCATATTTCCAGGATTCAGACAGCTACCTGAGGCAGCAGAAGAGCCCCTTCATCCATCCCTTGCTTCATTCTTTCATTAATTCATCTAATATTTATGGAGCACTCACTATATAGCACATTTGCTAAGAATTCTCCAAGCAGCACAGTAGAGAAAGGGAAATACAGGCCATCCACAGACACATTATAGTAGAAAGCTGTAAGAGTAGTAGGCTGCTGTTACTAAAGAGGAAAAAGAAGAGGAAAACACAAAATTCAAGCTCTGAGATACAGGCAAATCCTTGAGATTTATCGCTTGGGATGAGTCTTGCTGCCCACGTGTATGCTAAATATTATAGACTGAAGAAATGGGAAAGAAGCTGACATCCCAGACAGAGGAACAGCCTGAGTAAAGCCAACCAAGATTTAGAAATCCTCCTTGTGCTCAGCTCCCTTTGATTTAACCACCCCTCACCTGCAGCTCCATGCCCTGCTCTCACTTCAGGCTAACATTAGCTTCTTTGTCTTCCATGATATCTACCCAGCTATTTTTCAAGTTAAGAAACTCCTTCTTCAGAGAAAGCAACTTTCACTAACCATTTAGCTACAGAACTGGTTCATAATGTTTTAAAATATTCTTATGTTTTAGTACGGTCCTCACCACAGGGTTCAACATAGGATGTATTTTTGATACATTGGGAATGGGATACAACCTATAAAATGGCTGCAAAATAATTATATCTTTGGGATTAAGTAAGGACTATCTATGGGGAACATATTTTAAAGTTGCATTTACAAGGTGGGGTTGTGGTAGCATCTAACCACTGTCCCGGTGACTTGTTTTTGTTTCTGTTTCCCTGAAAGTCATCAGATATTCTACACTGTAGTCCCTGTTTTGCTTAAACTCTTGTACCCAGCTGCCAAGAAGCTCAGCATTTACCCTGATAAGAGAAAGTCTCTTCTTTTTAGCTTCATTTTTGATTCTCTCACTCTCAGGCTCACTATAGAGAAATGGGACCATCATTACAGATTCTCTCCATTTCACTTTTTAGTGGAAGCTCAAATATATTTCAGGATTTTAAAGTGATAATTAGACCTATCACATGAGACGAATGCCACATAATTTGTCCACTCCTGCAGCAAATCTTGCTTCCGGGAAGGAGGGCAAATATTTAAGAATGAAATGAGACCGATGCGCCCATGAATTAAAAAACAAGTTTAAATCTTTAAAACAGTTTTCCTGGTTCTTGCTCATTAGTCAATACTGCAAAATCCTGTGCCAAAATTCTTAGCCGTTTGTAAGTCGCTACGACCATTCATTTTCTTCCTCTTCATTATTAATGCTAATTGATATGAACCTTGAAGGAAATGAGCGTTAGTGTACGTATCACACCCGTTCCACCCCTGAAAACTGCAAAGTGAAACGTGCAGAAGTTTAGTTCAGAGTCATCATCTCTTCACCCAAGAAGAGTGAGAAGAGGAGCTTTCTCTCAGTAGAAGACAGGCAGGGCACCAGGGGCACTTCGGAAAACGACAGAGACCGAGGAACAGAACCTCTCGGCCAAAGTGGCAAGCAGCAAATTTAAAAATTATGTTTTGACAACATAGACCGCCCTGGCAGAATGTCATTCCCTTTTAGATAAACCGGTAAAATAGGACATGAAATAAAGTGTCAGATAACGCACGAAGCAAAAATTAATTCTCCTTACACAGCTTATTTCCAAACCATGGCAGAAACAGTCTGTCTCAGACTGTAACCCAGAATATCCTGTGGTGGAAATGGCATCCGTCTTACACAATAAAAATAATCTGATACTTGAAATGAGCTCATTGTCTAAATTCTTTCTAAACTCTCTGGTCTGTTTTCTGAAAACCTGCCTTTGTTTTTAGTGTTCTGATAATACAATAATAACAGCAACAAGAATAGAACAATAAAAGCATTCATATATAATAGTGCCAATCATATAACATTTAATGTATTTACTATTATATCACACTATTAATTAGTGTCTATTAGTCTATGGCATTTTATGATGGATCAAAATGAGTTAATAGGTTGTAATGTCTATAGAATTACAAAAGAGGAAGAACATGTCACAGATACAATATGGCCCACAAAACCTAAAGTATTTACCTTTTACCCCTTCCCATAAAATTTTAGCCAGGCCTTCATATGTTACTACTCATATAGCAGTTACTATATACCAGGTGTCCTGGTTACATTTTCCTTGTTGCTCAGACAAAATACCCCACGCCAAAAATGAAGGAAGGAAAAGTTTATTTAGCTTACAGTTTGTGGAGGTTTCAGTCCATACTCATCTGGCTGTCAGGCAGAGTGACACATGGCAGAGGGCAACAGTTCATGATGGTGGTACACAGCGAAAACAGCAAGAGCAAAAGGGAGGAATGACAGCAGGAATGGCAGCCAGCAGCCTCTTTCTTTCCCTTACATATACGAACTATCTGCCTTAGGGTATAGCTCTCACACCCATAATCCCAGCAAACTATCTGCCCTAGGGCAAATATAGCTCTCACACCCATAAACCCAGCATTGGATCATGGATCAGTCATAAACTCTAAAAGCCACCCCATAACTGCATGGGGATTTGGGGGGACATGCAGACACAAGCCGTAACACCAGGCTAGTGTATAAATAAAGAGTTTTGCTGGACCTTGGTCCTATTTCTTAGGAGACTAGCTTCTAAACCCTTGGAATATATTACTGGTGGGTTTCATGTCTGAACTTATACTAATAAAGTGATACATGATGGATCTAGATCCTAAGATAGTTTTAGGGTGGAGCTGGCCATCCCTGAGAAACCAACACTCTGATTACTGAAAGCTCAAGTGGGTTTGCTGCTTGGTGATACACACTGATGTGCCAGGAAGTTCTGACCACGCAAAACCTTCATGCTTAGCTTCTTCAAAACTCACCATATGTACTTCTTTACTTGGCTAATATCAACTTGTATCTTGTATGATAAATCTGCAGGTAAAAGTATAGTGCTTCCTGATTTCTGTGAGTTGTTGGACTGAATTCTCAAACCTGAGGGGGTAGGAGGATTCACATTTATAGCTAGTGAATCTGAAGCATAGGTGACCTGGGAACCCATGTGCATGTGTCAGGGTTCTGAAGAGAGGACAGGCATGTAGCAGAACATGTCACTAATCCATGACGTCTGTGTAAACTCTTGTTAGAATCTTGATTGTGTTACACGATTGTAGGCATTTTTCCTAAAAGCTAAACCTATGTTAATCATTGAACAACTCTATGATGTGTGCTCACAGAATGCATATTACAGATAAGAAAACTGAGGTACAGAGATTGAGTAATTTGCATCCGTGCCATATACCCAGGCAACAACAGAGAGATGATTCAAATTCAGGCTTTCTGGTCTCAGAGGCTGGCTCACAGGAGCAAGACAGTGCTACCCAACAATGATCCTCCTAAAGTTCTTCTAGGGATAGATAGATCATTGTAGACCTCCAGTTCAGTACTCTGCACATACTCCTCCTAATGCTTAGCTATTCTATTCATTGTGGGCCCCTGACTGAATCTGTAATGTGATTCACGTGCTTCAAACACCCAGACAGAATTTTTCAAGAGAAAGATAATGGCTTTTGGAGTATGGCAGACTTAGATTTAATTGGTGCCATCCCACACCTGAGCCTCAGACACTTTATTTGATGGTACAAAGCTTCCATTTACTCATCTGTTAAATAGAAAGGTGACTAAGTGAAAAAAAATGTGTAGCAGGGTTTCTGGTTTGGGTAAACTTTGGGTTGATGTACTGTAGGACATATGTCAGTTTTCACCCACCCAGCATCTATCTAGATCCACAGATGTGTATGGGGGCTTTGAGACCCCTGGGATATTTATTTCCAAGCACAACCCAAGGGAAGGGGTAAGATGTTCACTGGAAACAGGCAAATCATAGAGAGAATCTCTGCATATTCAGGTAGAGAAAATTCTCTCTCCAAGGAAGAATGAATCAAGAGAGATAAACCATTCTAATAGAGTTTGAAGGTGGATGTAGAGGTAAGATTCTGCTAAGAGGGCTTTGACTCTTAATTAAACCTGCTATTGCCAAGGCATGCTGTTAGCCTGCAAGCCCACTGGGAAGGAAAAGGTTGCATCTGTCAACTAAGAGTTGTTGCATTAACTCCAACACCTCTGCAACCCCACCACCTTGCTGTGTGTTTCTCTCTCACTCAACACAACATGGAGGGACAGTAGCTCTTCTCCTCTCCCTACCCAGGAGGCTGAAGGTTTGAAAGCATCAGAAGCTGATGAAATCAGGATCTGCACTTTAAGATATGATGGTAGCAAGATCAGTAAGTTTTAGGACTGATGGGTAAAGATTAACCAGGACCTCAGTGGGGGCCCATAATCCTGTATAAGATGATCTGGGAGCTAGTGGGAGGAGGTCCAGCAGTTTTCCACATACATCACTATAGGATAGTATGCTATTCTACATCTGATTATAACATGGTTGCATGATTTGGAGCTTCATAAATATTAAAACTTTATTTCTGAAACTGTTAACCTTTCACATATTTTTTAAGCCTTTCTCTACAGTTCCCTGATGTATGCCTACAACATGCTGTTTTTAGGATCTGCAGATCTGTCCTGCATTTCAATCCTGTGTTGGGCTCTTATTCCACTTTTGAGAGACATAGCTTCACCCTGCCTGCCCACATCCACAACTACCCTCTGTTCCTTCAGCCACTCTCCTCACTATATCCATGTAACAGGATGCCTTTTGGAGGTGACTCTGGCAAACATCATTTCTGCTTCACTTCTAGCACCCACTGTGGCCTGCTTAGCAACTCAACTTCCTCATGGCTGGACCGGTTGCCCAGAAACAAGCCAATGTGGGTTTACCTTTGTCTCAGTCTACCCAATAACATGCATGATATTTCAAAATCTCTTCAGGCATTGTCTCACCCAACCTCCAGCCAATCTCTGTCCCAAACATTAGGACAGCCCTGACCAACAATACCCTTTAGGCTTGCACATCTATTTAGCACTTTAAGTTGAGGTGTGCTTTAATGTAAAATACAGTCTGGATTTCAAAGACTTAGTACAAATAAATATAAAATCCACTTTAATAATTTTATGCTCATTTGACTTCAGATGTTTTAGGCACCTTGGGTTAAGATTTTTTTTTATTAATTTCTGTTTTTCTTTGGAATGTGGGTACAGGAACATGTAAATTCCATATGTGGCTTCTCCAGGGCACTGGTCAAATTATTGGCTGTGACTTGGAGACTTTCCTGTTCTAGGCCCTCCTTGGTTGTCCCTCTATTCTCATGGCCCTACCCACATTGAATTCCTGGTAGCTGAACGCATGACCCTGCTTCTCCTCACCATCAGATCTGTGCTCATGCTGACCCCTATCTGGAAACCCATTCTTCCCCTTTGTCTGTCCCTGGATCCTCTTTATAGCTCAGTTTAGATGTTGCTACACTTGAGTGCATGTGACCCCTATCTACCTCCCTAACATCCACTGCGTTCTGCTCACAACTGTCACAAAGCATTTAAATCCTCTCTGTCCATTCCATGACCAGTGTTGAGCAGATACTCTGTCTTCTTCACTGAAGCACTCTTAGAACTGGATCGAAACTTGGCACATACAAGTTACAAAGCATTTGAAGAACAACATACAAATTTTTGAATCAAAAAGAAATAAGTCATCGTTCTTTTCAAGCAATAAATTGTACCAATGAATGAGTGGGAGAAATAGTAAGACAGATTTGTTTCTGGACCATCTCTGACAACTCAGATTGCTTAGAAACAGGTGCCTGACTCTAGCATCCCAAGGGAGCAGGGCACGTCTTTTGCCCTACAGCTCAAATTTAAAAGTTTTCAAGATCATAGGTCCCACAGTCAGTCTTTGCAACAAGATTCTTCACAGTTGGCATTCCTCCAAAATGTGTAGTGAAAAACTCTCCTTGAAAGTTGTCCTCACTCATGCACTGTATAGTTGCAAAGGAACAGGCTCTGTTCCGGAAGATCCACACCAGCCTCATTTCAGCCACTGCCTCAGGCCTTGGGTCCCTCTTTGCATAGTGTCCTTAGGACAGGCTTGTAAGCTTCTTGGATAAAACCTGTGCCTTATCTCTTAATGTATGATGTTAAGACACTTGTCTTCACCTCCCTTGCCATTAGGAAGCAGTTACAATGTATAATTTGCTGCTATTCTTAAATTGGACATACAATCAACATGTTCCAGAAATCTATATTTTTTGGAAAAGCCCGATGTTCATAAGTTGCCGTTCTTAGAATAGAGGCGCAGTTCTCCAGCAATCTGTGTTCTTTCTTTTCTGATCCAGTTCGTCATTTTCATACTTTGTCCTTCATTTTATTAAGCTCACCCATATTCTGCTTTTGCTCTGCTCTTGAGGCTTATCCTTAACCATTTTCGGTACTAAAAGAAAGTTTACCAATCTTTCAAATCTTAGCCGAACTTCTTTTCCTCTCTCAAAACAAAATATATCAGGTCAGCTGTTCCTCCTTTTCTTATCTCCCACAGCATTTATTACACTTATTGTTCTCTGTGGCACTTCAGTTTCATCTTAATGCAGTCTTTTGATATTGATTGCATTACTGTGTTAGTATTACCTAACCTTTCAAAAGATTATGGCATGTGTTTTCAAATACATCATTTCTTCCCTGAGGAAGCAGGCTGCCTTATATGTCCTCACAGTCACCCAGGAGCCTAGCACGCTGGTCAGTACATTGCTGTTGACAGATTGGTGGACCATAAAAGGAAAACATAAAAACATGAAGTGTGAGTTGTATTAAAACTAGAACAGTGATATTAAAAACCAGTATACTAATTAAGTAGACTGCTTTAGCTAGTTGGAGTAAAATGGGTTTAAAATTTTGGAAATTCATTAGTTCTGTTGAGTTTCTTTGATATGTGTACCCTAACTACATGCTGGCTTCCAACAGTGGGCAAATACAAAATCTTGGCACTTGTAAGGTTTAAGTTTATAGCAGAAATGGCAGAAAACAAAAGTATATTAGATTGTAAAACTGAAAGAAGTAAGGCATAGAAAGTGCTGGGGAAGAAACACTGTGATTATAAAATGCAAACTTTAAAGTCAAGTTAGTTTAGGTTAAATGTAAACTCAATTTGAGTTTATAGATTGTGGACTACTGAATACCTTACTTCAACTCTATGATATATTTTTCTGTGCAGTGATTCAAAACTAATGATACTAGTATGTTGTGAGCTACATTATAGTATATACAATTTTTGACATATTGTACCGTTCAGTATACTGCTCCAAAAGATGAGATTACAACGAAGCCTGTTGATCAAGATCCTAACATAGTTTGGCAATCACAATTGTTCACCTATTCTATCCACATCCTAAAACTGAGACAAATACCAAGATGTGTTTCAAATATCACCACTTTGAGAAAATCTTCCTTAATATTCTCCTACCAGTCTTATTCTGTGTTCCCAAACTGTCACAAATTCTGTGAGAGTAAAGTTCTCTGACTATTGAATACATTATTTTTGACACCACCATAATGCATCATCCACACATAAACCAATATGAAGTCATTGAACAGTTTCTTTGCCAGGTACCTTGGAACATTGTTCCCGTGTCATCTGCACTACTTCTTAAATGCAAGCTGTCACTATCTCTGTCCCTTGACCCCTGGCTCTACAACACAGCTTACATGATCTCCTTATTTGCATTCATAACTTTCTTCAATTTATTTCTATGTTACAGCCCAAACGCTCTTCTTCCAGCATGAGTCTAATTAAATCAGGTCTTGTCCTTAAACTCTTTGAGAGAGTCTCCTTAGTCTTAGCATAACTAAGCCAACTCCAGATGCAGAAGCCCTTGGCATCTCAGCCTGTCTGCATTTCACATGTAACATCTCTCCACCCTCCTTGTTCAATGCCCTTCATCTCTTCGGATCCTCTTTGTTTCTTTGAATTTTTCACTCTTTCTCAAAGCCTTATTTCTACTCTCTGCCACAGTAAGTTACCTTTCAGGTCTCACTGCTACTGCTTAAGAGATATATTCTGTAATGATCTAATTTTGTTCACATACTCTCTTCTCTATTAAAAACTCAGTTTTATTTCTTTTTTGGACTTCCCACGACCAATTTAAGGCTGATTCTTCTCACTTCATTAGGCTGTAGGCTCTATGAAGGCAGAACAAAAACCATCTCAACATTTGTGGAATGATGGATGATGTTCCAAAGTCTATCCCTTTATAATGACCTAGTAAATGCTTGTTAACTCTTTCCTAGGTGAATTAATGTTTATCTGATTTTAAATTAACTGAAAAAGTATATAAAATTACTGAAAGAGAGCCAGCATCTACACAAAATATCTGTAGCTATAGCTCAAAGTCTGCAGTTCAGAATCACTCCCTCTCTACCTCTTTAATATCAGTGATCAGGAACCTGGAAACCAATGCTAATTTTGGCCAATTAGCTAAGTTTGCTTTTCAAGAAAGCAAATTTTCCCTAAATATCCTGTTGCAATATCATTTTATTCACTAATCTGGAAGAAAAATGAAGGATTCTTGCCAGTTCCAGATCTCTGTACATGATGAAACTCTATCCGTGTTCACATCCTGTATAACTATCTTTATGATTTAGTGCTTATGTAGGTTGTCATAGATCACTGGTGAAAAGGAATATGTTGCTTTAAAAACAATGAATGCCTAAGACAGTGGGCTCAAATTATAAAACTGACCAGTTTAAATTTTATATAAAGAAATAAAAACTCTTGCCACTATCCACTTTTAAAAAAAGCATAAAAGAAAAAGAAATGGAAGAGCATAAATAAAACTTGGCATAGCTGAAGTAAGTTGGGGTTGCAGTGGGCTCACTGGGGTTAAGGACAGGAATACATGCTACACTCCAGGAGTATCTGTTTATTCCCCAGGAAGCCAGGAAAAGTATGTTTTTGAATGAATTTACACTGGTCAAATACAGGGAACAGAAAGTCTGTTCTTCGTGATGCTAAGCTACCTACTGTAGGCTTAATGAACAAGGCAGAATATGACAGCTTAACGAAGACTTTGAGTAAAGCAGAGGGCTTAGAGGAAGTTCATCAGGAAGGGAGAGAAACAAACACACTGACAGCGAAATTCACAGGTTACATATTTGTTACTAAAATGTTTGAGACAAGACATTTTTCAAATGAATCTCATGATTATTTGGATCGTGGAATATTTGTGTGGACATTTACAAATTGAGAGTTGCTCATCTAAAATTCTGAAACCTGAGAAACTCTAAAATCTGAAGAATTTTGAGTGACATTCTATCACTTTATTGAAAGGAACAGTAAATGATTTTAATTATTTGATCAATCTTTTGTGTCTATCTTTGTTTTCCTGTGTAACCACTTTAAAGAAATCAATAATACAACAACCATTGTTAATTTCCTATCACCTTGTCTGTGTTTCAGTGTTGCTTGTATTATTCTTGGGCTACTTTGTAAATGGATGTCTGCTTGTTAGTATGTTCGTTCTTTTATTTTTAAAATAAAATAAAAAAAAATAAAACTGGAAAAAATACTGGTGCTAATTGAAGGTTTTGATCTTAGAGAATTTCAGCTTTTGTGGTTAAGGATACACAACCTGCATCATAAGAAAGGGAAAGTAAAGCATCTAATAGTAGAATAGCATGGTTGAAATATCATGACTCGTTCAACCACTGGTTTGAATCCAAACCCCTCTGTTCCCTTGATGTGTCACCTAATGCCTTAAATATTTCACCAGATAAATGGTAGACAATACGCTGACCTCATTAAGTAGGAGGGTGATAAGATGAAAGCAATTTATGCAGAAAACATGCAATAAATATTAGATGCTATGAGTATTAATACAAAAGTCTTCCAATAGAATGCTGAGGAAATATGAGCTTCCTGTCAGTGTAGAATTCAGACAGGACCTGGATGAACTCTTATTGGCCGAGAGGTAGGATGAGGGAAGTCAATGTCAGGTGGAAAGTTGCACTAGTTTACAACTCTAATTTGCAGTTGTTCTGAAGAAGAGAAGGAGCAGAGGCACTGGGAGCAAGGAGGGAGGAAGAAAAACAGGAAGAGAAAGGAAGATGGGGGCAGAAAGAGAACGGACAACTTTCCATCTTCTAACCTACTGTGACCTTGTTACTCCTGATATCTGATATATATCTCTGGCACCTGGTAGCCAATTGTTTCCCATCTTGCTCCCACTACCTTGCCAAGTCAGGTTCAAATTCCATCCCAGCCCTGTAGGAGACACCTGGGCTTTAGAGGTAGCAGCCCAAACACTTCGTCAAGGAGACCTCCATGTCCAGAGAGGCTCAGCGCGGACGCGGTTTTGGCTGTGACGCCCCTTACTTCACCATCCCTCTCTTCTTCAGTCCCTTCCTCCTGTAATGAATGGTTTCACTCAGCAAAAGCACACCAGAGACAGATAAGGCTGTCATCACCTGGGCAACCAGCTGCCTGCGGAGAGAAAATGGCTTTTCTATAATTTCATAATGTGCTGGGTGGGTTTGAAAATAAATATATAAATCTGGCCCTGAAGGCTGCTGCACTCAGGAAAAGGACTGAAGGGCTGTAATATG
>PVLD010030115.1:0-10218 GCA_004027595.1 Dinomys branickii
ATGTATGTATATATGAATACACATATATGCAGGAGGGCTAACATGGTTCTACTGTTGTATTATATCACTTAATGCTAACCAATAATCGATGACGGGTTATTTGATCAATCTTGTATATCTGTATGTGTTATCCTGAACACACACTTTGAAGATATCAATATGTAAAGCAGCAACTAGTGGTGTTTTGTTGTTGTTGTTGCTGTTGCTGTTGTTGTTGTTTGCCTGTTTTGTTTTTTGTCTTTGGATTTTTGGTTTTTGTGTTTTTTCTGTTGTTGAGAGGATTAATTGTCTGACTAAATTTGCATGTCTGTATATGGGTTCATATATTTACACTTCGAGGATATCAATGGATAAAGCAATAACCAATGTTGAGACCATATCACCTTGTCTATAGATTAGTTGTGATTGTACTATTTTTTATGCTAATTGGTGTCTGGTTGTCAATATGTTTTTGTATTTTTATTTTTTTTTAATAAAAAATATATATAAAAAAATAAATATCATGTACTTTTATACAAGCAAAAGTGAAACACCATTACTCTAGCATTAAGTCAGTCATCTATAAATAGCAATATTCTGAATATGCAAGGCTGTCAGGATTCCCTACAAGTTCCTAGCGTTCTAAAGAAAATGCACGGAATATGTTTAGCAGAAGTGGGACAGTGAGTGATGGGAATGAGAGCACACTGTGACTGCAGAGATGTAGAACCACTAGTGTGCAGTGCAAGCATGTGATAGTCACAAGTGTGAGAATTAAATGCATAGGAACTGAAGCATGGGATATCCCTAGCAAACACTTCATACAGGCATACAGAGGTTGTAGTACTCACCTCTGCCCTTGCTTGTCCAGTCTTTGGGGTTTGGCACCAGCTAAACAATCATAGACTTTCTTCATGTTGTTGTACAAACAGTGGCATTGCAGAAGAGTCTCATGATATTAAAAATTCATAAATGGAAGATGACAAGTTTTAAATCCTGTTTTATTCTCAGTAGCATAAAATTAATGCCACTCTGATCTACAATTTATCTCCGTTTATTTCAATATAAAGCTGTCCTGTGATGCCACAACATGACAAGAAGGTTAACTACAGTAGAGGCTGAGATATGAAGAGGAACACAACACATTCACATGGTGGTGATTGCACCCTGGTTTTTATAACAATTTCACTTCTGTACCATTGACAATATACATTTACATGTACTTCATGAAATCATCACCTTAGTATAAATACATAAAAATGCTGCATGCATTTGTGTGTCTATTTTATGTGTGTAATATATCACACTTGAATAGCACAGATAATGGGTTTTCTTAATAACAATTCTGTTAAATGACCATGGTGGTGACCAGTGTGGCCAGCCCCCCGGAGGCCGCGAGGGGGGCTCTGCCTTCCTCCTCTCCAGCCCTATTACAACTTCCTGCTCCCTTTTATTCAACATCTTGTTTCCCAGTTTCCCACTGTCTTGGTTACATTTTTTCTTGTTGCTGAGACAAAATACCCAATACCCAAAATGAAGGAAGGAAAGGTTTATTTAGCTTACAGTTTGTGGAGGTTTCAGTCCATACTTGGCTGTTTCTGAGACAGAGTGGCCCATGACAGAGGGCAAACTGTTCATGGCAGCAGCACACAGCAAAAACACCAGCAAAAGGGAGGAATCCTACAAGCAGCCTCTTCTCTTCCCTTACATTGTAAACAGCCTACCCCCACCCAGGGGGCGTGTAGCTCTCACACAATCTCCATGCCTTCCTTTTCCTCGGGCTCAGGATGTGTACAAAGTAAGCACCTTGGCTTCCTGCTGAATCACTCAGCCAGACCTCTATACTCCCCAAGTTGACAAAATGTATCAACCATAACACCCAGGCTCTTTCTGATCACTGTGTGCCAAGTGGCACAGATCATCCCCTAAACCCCTCCCCTATGTAGCCGCTTGTTCTCCCAGCCATTCCCTCAAAAGCTCCGCATCCCTCCTCTTTGCTGTGGTCTTTTCTGTGTCCACAGTGAAGGCAATTTTTACCTCGTTGTATTTATCTGTGCCAAAATTCCTATCCAGAAATACACATGGAATTTTATCCCATTCAGATAAGGAAACTCTACTCTGTGTTTTGTTGTAATGGAAAGGTACAAAACTCGTATATCTCAGGCTATTCACACCAGAAAACAGAATGGCAGAAGTTGTCTGAGTAGAGACATGATTGAACAACAGGCAAAAACACAAAGACATTTACATTACCCAAAAGAGCTACTCTTTCACCCCATGTTTAAGTCTAAGAGATTCTCTGAAACTTTCTATATTTGCCATAGGACAACACTTTCATACCACAATGGGCATGTTTTAGGCTGAATAATGTTAAACCTGCAGCAGGAATACTGTTTCAAAGGAAAGTGCATTTGTGGTCATGTTTGAGATTTACTATAGAAAAAATGAATAGGTCATGGTTAATGGAGGTGAAGAAGGTAGATAATTTCAAAGAGTAAATAGAACAGGGCATCCTGTGGTAGATGGCACTGGAAGACAAGCTTCACCTTGATTAGGAAAGAATTGAATGAATTGAGGAGTTCACTTTTCATTGCTTACTTTGGAAACAATTTGAATACATGTAAGAAATTATAGACTTGTTTTCTCAAAGGTGTATTTGTCAGTTTTAATTCCTCATAAAATATCTTAGCAATTTCC
The DNA here is from genome assembly GCA_004027595.1 of Dinomys branickii. Classification (NCBI taxonomy): domain Eukaryota; kingdom Metazoa; phylum Chordata; class Mammalia; order Rodentia; family Dinomyidae; genus Dinomys; species Dinomys branickii. The sequence continues at coordinate 2,677 of PVLD010030115.1, forward strand.
TTTCCACTGTATCAGTTAATGAAGCAGGAATCAGACAGCACTTTAAAGATTTGGGTTCAACCTTCTCATTGCAGTGACCTCATCCGTGTTATTGTGATGCAGAACAATCACACCCTGGTGATGAGCCCAATCTGGAGCCAGCATAGAAAGAGAAATGAGCTTCCTGTTGACCCTTTCTTGGCATCCAGGAAGCCTTCCCTGTGGGTGGTACCTAGCTGGGGAGTATACCAACACAGTGTTCACAGGGAAAACTGTAAATGGGTGGGAAAACTGCAGATTCCTATGAAAGCCACTGTGGGCTTCTCTGCTTTCCTTGATTCTGACGCTACTTTCCTTGCAACTTTCTGTAGGTCTTGAATCTGTTTCTGTCCACGGTGAACAGGTCACGAGAACGAGGTACCCAAGGATGAATTAAAAAGTAAGAGGAAGAAGAAATACAAGAGAGACCAAATTCTGGAATCATGGGGCTTACAGCCTCTTGACTGCAGCCTCGAATAGCATTTTCAGTAACCTTTTATTGAGAAAGAACAAAGGAGGCAACTAGGCTAGTGGCAGCACATCAACCGTTTTAGCATGGACAATACAACTCAATTATCATAGGCATGAGACTTGACCAAATAGCCATCATGTCACCATTCCTTTCTGCATATCACAGCAAAGCATTCAGAGCACAGGCTGGGGCTCACAAAGCTGCTAGACTTCTGCCAGAACCCAGCAATCAAGGCTAGGTCAGGCCTGAGGCAATGCATTGAAAGATTAAAGAATGTCCTTCTCCACATCTTTCTACACAGTACTTTCTTTTTGGCACGCATACATTTGCTGCACTCACTCTATAACGTGTACCCTTATAAATCTGAAGTTTATGCTCTGAGATAGACTTCATTTGCATAAATTTTGAGGGAAGGATATGATGCGTAGGGCACTTTTTCTGAGAACCTGAAAGTTCCTCCTGGTAAGAGTGTCTGAGGAAATGGTATGTGGGAGGAGGATGCATTTTGACACTGGGAATGGGAACACCAGACTGGCATCAGCTCCAGAATTGATACTCTGGCTGTCCCCACCACATACCGGGGTCTGAGCCATTGTGAGGCTACATTTTATCAGTCCATGAAGCCATCTACGTTTCAACAATGTTTAGCTGTCAGTGTGGGTTTCCCAGTGACCTTGGTTGAAGAAGTTGGCATTTCTTCCCTCCTGATTATCAGGTGTACTATACCTGCGAAATAACAGAAGCATACATATGTACTTACGAGTTTTATTCACATGTTTTCAGGTTTTTGCTTTTATTCTTACAATTATTATCATTTTACTAAATTAAACCCAAGATATGCAAGGTGTGGCCTGCTTGTGATTTATGCGCTCTGTGAAGTTAAGGCAAGAGGATCACAAGTTTCTAATTGGAGCCCATCTTGGGCCACTTAGGCACATGGTGAAGCCTTGTCTGCAAAACATGAGGCTGGGTTGAAAGTAACTGTATAAATGTCCGTGATTACAATCCCAATACTGAAATAGGTCTGGTTTCCCAACAAGGCCATAAAACCATGTGGCTCATTGCAAACTTCACACAGACCTCACCTGTTCTCACCAACCCTCCTCTGAGGTTGGATATTTTTTTCTTGAGAACAAAGTATGAAATAGGCTGAGTACAATTAATACCAAATTGATAGGTTGAAAAAGCGGGAGTTTTCCACCAAATAAAGTTGAAAGATCCTCACTGCTCTTGAAAGAGAGGATGAAGCTAATTTTAAGTGTAAAGAAACCCAAGTGGACCATCACAGTAGCACACATTTAATCCGGTAATGGCAGCTGTCACTTCGGTAATCTGACCAGATGCAGAGTCCCTTTCCCTGTACCTTCCATGTCAGGTTTGGTGTTTCATCAGCAGCTATTGTGAGAGGCAGGAAGGCTGCATGAGGTGTGAGTGAGAGAGCAGGAGAGGGAGATCAGGACAATTCATAATGCAGAGTCTTCCTTTATGTTTTTGCTGCCATATTTTGGACTCGGTCTCATCTGCTGAGAAAGGGCCCAAGAATTTGAATCTTCCTTGCTGGCAGCCGTCCTCAGAGTGCAGGAACGAAATTCCAAGGAAACTGCCTAGAGGCCGGAAACATAAGTGAGAGGCCAGGTGCAGTGAGATGGATCCAGATGGACTAGATTCGGTCTGAAGAATTTTGGTCTCCCTGTGACATCCGTCAGGTCTGTGACCTGTCCTCTGTGCTGGTTTCCGCCTGGTCCCTTCAGGTCTGTGCCCCGGGGCTTGACTGGCTGTCAGGCTCCATTGTCCGTCCTGTTACTGCTTCAACCTCAGCCTTACGCGAAATTCTGCCTCTTCAGCAGGTCCCCTGCAGCCCCACGCCTCGCCATGCTTTCTGGTGACTTCATTAGCTCAGGAGGAATCTACGATGCCTTCTGTGGTGATTGTGCATAGAAAGCCATTCTTTTCTACTCCCTTCCCCTCTTTTAAGCCCCTGTTCACCCCCTTAAGACAGAGTCCGTGGGAGCCCCTGGCTACCGGCTCTAAGGTCAGGACTAATGGTGATGCCTCAGTGCAGGCCCGGTGACAGGTCCGTGGGGTTAGAGACAATGTGATCCAGGGAAACTCCCTGCAGGGCTCTGTATGGCCAGTGACATGTCCTGGTCCACGGAGTGGGAACTCCTCATATGAAGACGTATGAGCCCTTCCTCTCCAACCATGCAAGTGGACATGGCTGGGCATCTCTAGAAACCAGGACAGCAACATGAACTCTCATTCTGTCCTGTCTTCTGAGGGTGGGTCTTCAGCAGCCCGTGTCCCTCCTTACATACCCATGATCCCTGTCTCCCCTACTCTGACTGTGTTCCTCTCATCATGAAACTCAGGTTTCAGAAACTGGACATCAAAGATGACCCCTTGAATCTGTGACTCTCAGTCGCCTCCAGTCCCCAGGTTTCCAGACCAAGGCACAGCTTATGCTGTGGAGGAAGCACTGGTTGTCCCAGGACTCAGCCTCACCTGGCTCTTCTCCAAACCGCTCTCAGTTTCAGAATGTTTCATGTCAGGGACGGCCTCACTCAGGCATGTGCTGTGTGCACTGATGTGGCCTGTGCTGAGGAGAACACTGTACAGCAGTAACTGTTGCATATCGTGAACATGTCCAGGGTCACAACCAAGGATCAAGTGTTCTTTAACTGAGCAGTGAGGCCTCCAAAGGGAGAGACCCAAGGCTGTCGTCTACCTGGTGAGTGAGCTGGGGAAATGGCCTGCAGGGCAGGAAAACGGGAGTGCAGGGAGCATTAGTGGGCACTAGAGGCAACCGCAACCACTGAGACTGAATTTCAATCCAGCAGGTCAGTTGAGAGCTCCCTGCTGAAGGTTTTACAGTATTTTCACGACATGCAGATGCTTTTTGTGAAATGGAGATGACCTAAACACTTCTCTAAAATGTACCTAAAAACAAAATAAAATAAAATGTATCTAAATGTAGGTATTTTCTTCTGTTTAGGGCAAAATATAAGATTAATATGTACAAAGAGGCACACACCTGAATAACTGTGAATCACATATATGAATTGAGAAGAATATATCCTTAAAAGATCTTCTGCTTGATCATTTATATTCTGATTTTAAATACTTTTAATGATCTTACAATATTATCTTCATTAGAGTTTACGGGAATTGCAAGTTTAGAGGGATCCCAAGAAAATAGTACCTTATAGTTTTGGAAAACACAAAACCTGTGTATTAGTGAGCTTTCCAACTGCAGGTACAAAAGTTACCCAAGAAACACGACTTGAGAACTCCTAATCTGGCTCAGGGTTGGAGGTCTCAGTCCATGGTGTTTTGGCTGCAAGGCAGAAAAATCACAGTGAAAGGGCACTGCAGAGAAAAAACACTGCTCACCTCAGGGAACCTGAGAATCAGGGAGACAGGGCGGAGGCAGGAAGAAGAGTACACTTTTCCAGGTCAAGACATGGTGACCTGCATCTTTAACCAGGTCCTACCTGAAAACCCTCAAGACACCTATGAGACAATTTAGACCTAACCATACGACTTAGTCATCAGTGCCATACCTTGGTCTCAAGATCCTTACTGTCTTTAGGTTCCACTGACAGAAATAATTAGGCAACACTTTCCTTCCTTTCACCTGCACCAAAGTCGGGTGACAAAAGTGTGAGCCATGAGTGTGGTCTCCTATTGACTCCTTCCCAGCAAGCGCCCTGCATCCTGCCCTGCAGCCTGGGCGTCATCTGTAGGAACTCCTCGGTGTCCGCACCATTACCTCACAGAGTCATGGGAGAGAAGACGCCCCGCCCTCTCCCCACCCCACCACACACAGCTCACTCTCTGCACTCAGGAAAGCCAAAGGATGGGGCTGAAGGGGAAGGGGATGGGAAGGGGAGCTAGGACTCTGTTTCCTCAGGATCCATGAGGAGGCTGAGCTGGAGAATTCCCGCAGGGGGAGGGTGCGGTGTGCAGATCCTCCAGGCAGTGTGAGCAGAGATCCTGTGGGTGGACAGTGGGATTTCTGCAGGAAATAAAATCTGGAATGTATGTAGAAATAATGAATGACAGGAGATACGGAAGGACTGGTCAGGAGAGGTGACAGAAAGGAAATAATGCTGTTTCTTTTCTCGAGAGTCTCATGTCCAGTGTGCTTCACTGAAATTTGCCACGGCTGTGTGTGCTGGTACCGATGTTGATGTCACTATGCTCAGAGCAGTATTTCATCCGCTCCCCGTTACATGCAGGTTTCCACCTGTATAAAAGTAGTCAAAATTTAAGCATTTCTAGCAAAACCTTGTTCAGTTGTCTGAGATAAGCTTTTTCTCCCATTTTGTACCCACATCTCTACTGCAGTGATAGGGTCAGTATTCCCAGTCCGAATGTCTCTCTCACCTACCCTGGGGTCCACTGCAAGAGAAGCCTGGAGTGCGGGGCAGGCCCACAGGTAACTGAAGGGGTCACCAAGCTGATTCCAGACAGAAGGAGGGGGTTGGGGTGCTCCTCCGCCTCTTCCTTGTTCCGGCACCTATTGGAGATCTGCAGAGCCCACCACACCGGCACCTTGTGCACAGTGCACCTTCCCCAGAGAGCAGCAGCTCCGAGTGCCCAGACAGGTCTGCTTCTCCATCAGGGCAGCAGCTGCTCTGATCCCTGATGTGCCCTCTCCTGTGTGTGTTTGGCTTTGACAGGAGAATTTGGTATTAACCTTCCTAGGACAAATTAGAAACAAAGTGTCAGTGTATTTTCTTCATGTGGAAAGGTGTACACATATTGCAGAATTGAACCAATGGAAAGCTTGGCATCAGGCAGCTCTATACATAGGAGTGCCTTCTCTGTCTTCCACACCCCTGAGCAATTTGAGCAGTGGACACCAGGTTCCTCAGGGTTGACTCTGTGTCCAGTGCACGGAAATCATAGCAGCAAAGGTCAGCCTGACAGGGACAGCTGAGCACGGTGTGTCCCCCAGGTCCTGGAGATCTGTCCACTGTGCTGCTCTGCCCCTACCAGTGACCAGACAGGGCGATACTGCCTCAGTACTGATGCCCCAATTCCCAGTGCCCCGTCCTTGGGTTTGCCGCTGTGTTTTGTATTTTATCTTCCCTCTTCCATTTCTTAAAACATGTGAAGCATTAGCCTTAGATGAAATGAGATGTAACCTGTGGAATACATCACCAGGATTTGCAATACAGCCAGCATTTTAGACTTTTTCTGTTCAGACTTAGAAAGAAACTCACCTGCTCATAATGTGTCATAGTTTAAAGCTTTGATTTTTACAACATATGAGTTGAGGTATTTTTTAGGCGGTTACATTTTATCCTATAAAATGTGAGTTTCTTTTGTATTTTGACTTCTATTCTAGAGGAAATTCATCAAATAGCGCTGCACAGATGCTCCTGGGGAGAATTTCCCAGAGCAGATGCCCAGTGCAGTCTTCCTCCTGTATCCAGAAGGGCCCTCCCCTTTCCAGAGGGTGGGACAGTTCCCTGAGTCCTCACAGCAAGGTCAAAATGAATGACTTGCACTCCTCTGACCTGTGCACCTCAACCCCTGCAGCCCCACTGAGGCAGAGACCCCTCATCACTGAAAAACACAGGCAGGAGTGTGCAGTGCCCGCTGTCCTGTCCCTCTGTCATTGTGTCTCTTCCCTCCTGTCCACATCCACTCCCACATGCCCCTCCCCCTCCCTGTGCTGCTTGCAGGCCACCCTGGGTGGTGAGTGACTCATAAGTTGTGACATGGTGTGAGGGGAGAGTGTGTGTCTGAGGGACTCATGGTTGGTTCCTGTCCACAGATGCACAGGCTGAGGACCACCTCATGCGGTGGGCTCAGGGCACACTGGGCTCCTCCCAGACTCTCAGCCTCACCTGTGCCAAATCCCCCTGCTCCATGTCTAGCTCTTCTGTGTCTTTGGTACAACTTTGGCCAGGGAAGGGCCTGAAATTGACAGTTGTGATCTGGGCTAAGGGGAGCAGGAGCTACAGCCCCACCCTGCAGCCCAGACCCGGCATCTCCAGGGACACCTGCAGGAGTCGAGGACTCAGGCTGTGTCAGCGTGCCCAACCCAAACTGTGCAGGAAGCCAGTGAGAGCCCAAGAACCTCCCTACAGCGGTGCTGGGGGCCAGCAGGGGACGCTCAGTACCGGCAGAGTGCACGGGGCACCTCCAGGGCTGACTGGAGACCAGCAGGGAAGGCAGGACCAGGAGCAGGGACTGGGGACCTGCAGAGCTTCTCTAAAGAGACCAAAAGTTGGGCCCAGAATCAGATGCAAAGTAACAACTGTAGCTTTCTCACAGGTACTGCAATTTACCTCCTGATTCTGTTTTTCAACAAAGAGTAATATTGTTATTTTAGAGCATGGCTATTGGGAAATCCAAAATATAAAGATCAAAAGATAGACAGATAGATGATAGGAAGTAGGGAGATAGAGTTTTGCACTGAACAAGGGAGCAATTGAGGCCGGGATCGGGGAGAGGGGAGGGAAGGTAGCGGAAAAATTAGGGTGTGTCCTGTACCACCTCCCCAGGAGAACTGTGATGATTATGTACTGTAAAGATGGACTAATAAAAAATTAAATTAAAAAATTGTACACCAAGTGCAAGCAGCGGGAGCGTGTGGCTGGGCAAGCTGCCCCCTGGGGATGGGACTGAGAAAGCACGGAAGGAGCGGGGCGGCTCCGGAGGGCTCCTGAGGGCCTCGGCTCCTGAAGATCCACAACCCCAGCACTGCCAAGCTGAGGACGACTCCCTTAACGCATGGTCTTGGACACACCTAATACCCGCACTGTGCACGGGGACTTGTCTGGATCATCTCAGCTGTGTCCCTGGAGGCTCTTGCTCCCGAGGCGCAGATCAGAGTGTTGTTCTCTGAATTCAGTCCTCTCTTTGGTCCACATTTTCCTCAGAGTGCAGCACATTCTCACTAAGGAGGGGAGCGCGCTGCTCCTCACAGGCTGGCGCAGACACTGGAACTCTGGGGATTTATTTCAGATGCCCTGAGTGAGGCCTGCCCCATCGCCCTCAGCATTCCTATGAACTCAACTAAGTTAGTATAGAGAATC
>PVLD010030116.1:0-17233 GCA_004027595.1 Dinomys branickii
ATGTTTATGCGTTCTCAGTTGTTAAATACATACTGGGATTTGATGTAGAGACTGATGCTTCGCTAGACATCACGCAGGGAGAATTCCATATGTGAATTCATGTGGTAGAACCTAGTCTTAGGTCATCGATGCTATGCTCTACTGACTCTCCCACAGGTCTTTCTGGTTGTTGTATGAAGGAGTACTAGCTGCATGGAGGCCCTGAGAGATGAGCCAGAATGTCTTGAAATTGGGAAAAGAAGGGGTGATGTTCCCTGTACAGAGCCCTTTGGTATTGCCTGCACAGAAGCCAGATGGATCATAGTAAGTGATTATAAAATCTCACCCTGCATCTGACGATCAGGGTCAACTTACCTTCACCTGAGTGGACAGACAATGGATCTTGTAGGTGTTCCATGAGGCTATTTGCATGGTCCAACTTTGTATCAAGGACTAGTGAGCCAGAACCTGGCCACCTAGGCCAAGCCATACTGTGTGCCATTGTTTTGTACTGATGCTATTTTGTTAACCTCTGATTGCCTTACATGTTTGTTAGCCTCTGTGCAATGTGAAGAAAGCTTTGCTGGCATTGATGTGGGTCATGGACGAAGACAAGGTCCAGGAAACTGGCTTGTCCGTCAAATTCATGGGTGTTGTATGGTCAGTAAGTGCAAGCCTATGACAGTGCACCAATTATAGGTCTTTGTGGACCTCCTAGATTTTGGAAGACTGTACCATACCTAGATAACCAGCTGTGCTCTTTATACCAGATGAGTAAAAGGGGCACAACATGTGGCTGCACAGTCACAGTGGAAACTGCTTGCTGTGTGGATGCAACAGAAACTACTTTTTAGGACTCAAAGAGAGCTGTTGCATAGGTGTGAGCCCCATGAGTCATTGAACCAAACCTGCCATTTATATCCTAACCATCATTGTTGAGAATGCTGAATTTGGCTGAAGCTTATGGCAGAAGCAGTGGAAATGGAAGCACCCTTTGGAGTTTGGGTCACAGTTACGAAAGGGATTTGAGAGTTGGCATTCCCTGATAGAGGAATGCAGCACTGTATGCTGCTCTGCATACCTGATAGGAATCACTGGACACATAGAGGGGTGATTACTGACACAAACAACCCTTCTCAAGGGTGGAGCTTCTTTCCTTTTGAGCAGTTTCTTTTCCTTTGATAATGTCTATTTTAGATTTTGGATATTTACTTTTTCAGTTTCTTACATTAGGAAGACAATATGATGTTCACACGTGAGTGTAATTTAATTTACTTAAGATTATGCTCTCTAGTGGCATCCATTTAGCTATAAAAGCCTTGAGTTTATATTTCTTTATAGCTGCATGGTACTCCATTGTATAAAAACAGCATATTCTTTTCATTCATACCTCTATTAATGGGCAGGTGGGTATTTCCAATATTTAGCAATTATAAATTGTGCTGCTATAAACACGGGTACCTATATATCACTGTGGTATGATGTTTTTAATTGTTCTGGTGAATTACCCAGAAGGGAAGTAGCTGGGTTGAACGGGACCTCTAAGCCTAGTTTTATCAGGAATCTGCACACTGATTTCCACAGTCATTGTACCAGTCTACATTCCCAACAACAATGCAGAATGGTTCATTTTTCACCATATCCCAGCCAGCATCTGTTATTGTCTGATTTCTTAATGATAGCCATACCTTATGTATGGAATATCAGTGTTGTTTTAGTTGGCATTTCTTGAATGACACACTGGTATGGGGGAAAAGAGAAAAGAAGAAAGTGAAAAAAAAAATATATATATAATAGTTGAGATAGTTATACTATGAAAGTCTTTTTGTTCATTGAAGACAATGGTTTGTGCTTATATTGCTTGATCAATCTTTCAAGCCTATATTATGTAATCTGAAGAAATACCAGGAAGATACCAATACATAATTTTTTTTATTTTAAAGAGAGTAATAAATGAGACACTAGCAAGCAAAAAGTAAAACAATAGCAGCATATGAGTATTACAAACATAAACAAACCAAAGCAAGAATATTTTAAATGATACAGGGTTTCAAGACAAAATAATATGAACTAGCACTGTTTGTTATATTACACATCGCTATCCTGAACCACACTGCTCATATTACCAGATGTAAGAATGGAAGATTGTTCAAGCCATTAAAGAGAACAAGAAAATAATTATTAGAAAAAACATTAGAGATAATACAGAGTTTCACTACTCAAGATGTTAGAAATTCACCATGGTTATTCCATTGCATATGGTTAACTTCAAATCATCTGTCCAGATTACCAGACAATAGCATGCAAAATTGATCAGAACATAAAAATTTTCAGCATTAACTATGACTTTAAGTATATCATCAGACATCAGCAATGCCATTATCATAGCTATTCATACATGTATTTATATTTTTACTTCCTTCTTTCTTTTTGTTTCTTTCCCTCATCCCAGTCACTCCTTCTTTTGAGCAATTTCTTTCCCTTTCCTATCATCTATTGTACATGTTGAGTTTTACTTATTCTTTCAGGTTCCTACACCAAGGAGACAATATGATGTTTACACATGCGGGTCTGTTTTATTTCACATATGAGTATGGACTCTAGTTGTACCCATTTACCTACAAAAGCCTCAAGTTTATCTTTTTTATAGCTTAATAGTACTCTATTGTATAAAATACCACATCTTTTTTATCCATTCTTCAATGGATGGCCATCTGGGTTGCTTCTAAGATTTAGTTATAACAAATTACCTTGATTTGTAAAGAGAACATACTCTTAAGTAAATTAAATTATGCTCACATTTGTAAAGATTGTAGTTTCTTCCTAATGTAAGAAAATGCAAGAGTAAATATGATCCAAAATCTAAATCAAGATAAACCTCTATCGTTGTTTTTATTGTTTTATTGTTTCTTGCTCTTTAAAAATTCACAAAAAGTGGAATGTCAGAGACATACCTCCAACAGTGGGCCTCTTTATGGACAAGCCTATTGGCACCCGAAACTGGCCACAATTCTTGGACCCATGATGTACATGGCCCAGGAATGCATAGAGGACAGGGAACTATAGGACATGCCCCCTGGTCCCTAAATGAAAGGGAAATAGGAACCTCTCACGAACTCCAGATATACTGATGGTTAGAGCTGTGACCCATCCCTGCAAAAAATGATGTCGCTGTGCAGCTCAGTATGGAAGTCCTCTGGTTTGAAACCAGAATATGCAGGTCAAGCCAAAGGGCAGAGTTGCAGGCAGTGTGGCTACTTGTGATTCATGAAGGAGGCCCCCTGCATGTGTGTACAGACATTTGGACCAATATCAGGGGGTGACGCTCAGACTGCTGATTTGGGTGCTCAGCATTGACTGATTAGACACCATCCTTTGTGTTGTGCTGACATATGATTAGGCATAGGGGAGCATGGTCAGAAAGTTGACAGTGCCAGCTATCATGGTTCAGGAAAAGCTCCTCACTGGAAAATGACCTAACAGATGACTTAGCCAGGCCATGAAACTGTTCACCACTAGGAAGAGTGTCTAACCAGAAAAAGACTGATTGATGATTCTGCTAGGAATAACTGAGCAAGGCCAAGGACAATAAAGTCAGCCTTTCAGCTTGAAGCCCTTGCTCCACAAATGGTCCAAGACTTGACTGATGAGTGCCAAGCTTTGATGTTGCTTATGGATGAAAGCGTTCAAGTGGAAAAAGTGGTTTTACAAAACCACATAGTTCTTGATTGGTTAACTACAATGCAAGGAGATTCTTGTGCCCTGTTACATATAAAATGTTACATTTATATAGCCCTGACCTTTGTGGAGGTGGGATTGGTGGACCACTCAGACTGCTTTAAAGCCCAGGGGTATCTAATGACACCTCAGTCTAGCACACTTCTCTAGCACAAGCTCACAATAGGATATACTTATGTAACCATGACAACACAGATCGACATGCATGCACTGTTGAAGGCCCCGTGTAAGAATGTAAATATAAGATAATAACCCATAAAAGAAAGATGCAGGCGCTCACACTGGCTCTCTGTTACACTCTGTGCTGTATGCTATTGTTGCTGATGCTTTGCAACCATGTGTTCTTTAACCTTGGGATGTCACCTCGGAAAACCTCCCTTGCTCCACTGGACAGGCCTGACACAAAGCATTACAATTTTCAGTGTGGGAAAAAAATGTTTAATTGGGTACAGTTCGACATAACAAGCTAAAGTATAGTTGTACGATGCATATAATATACACATATCCAAAAACTGCTACCTGTACATTTTGACCTCATTTTCATTTCCATATTTAGTGCCCATACTTTTTAGTTAAAGAAACATCTTGGTCAATATTTCTACGTCAAATCTTATGGACATCTTACAGGCTCCCATAGGGAGACAATGATGACTGAGTTGCACTCTGATATTGTTCTTAGCATCATCCAAGTGCCTTGCTCCATTTATCTGGGTGTGCAAAATCTGACCATTGTGTTCTCTGTTGGCAGACCTAATGTAGTTTTTTCATCACGTTAATGGTGATAACTAACATAAGCTTCAACAACCATATCAATGTAATACACAAATTTCATATTTTCTAACCTCCCTTGGATATTTTTATGTTCTGAATATTCTTTAAAAAATGATCAATTAATTGTGCTTGAGTTCGGTATATTTTGATATTTCTAAAATCCAAAGTTACTGTCTTATGCAAAATGGTGATGCAAAAAATAGACCTCTTTAATGAGAAATTACTTTTCTTCTGTAGTGCTCTTTTTACAAAAGTGGTAAACTCCACTCACAAACACACACACACACACACACACACTCACAGACAAGTGTAGAGGGACAGATAAAATTGAAGCTCATAATTTCCACTTATGTACTGAAAACTGGAGGGAAATTTAAACTCCCCAGAAAATTGAATAACTACCTTCATTTGCTACACAATGGAGGTGATTCCTTTCATGGAAGGAAATGTAATGAGTCTCTTAGGAAAAACTTGGACAGTTCACCATGTCATTCTCTTTTTCAGAATGCCTGCCAAGCCAGGTTTCTGGCTTGATGGATGGATGGTGAGAAACTGCTGCTTCTGCCTCAATAGTACCACTAGGGCTACCAGTACAGTTGAATGGGACAAAACCAGTGCAGGTTCTTGAACATGCACAAAAAGAAATGCCAAGCATATACCTCCCAGTAAGTAATAAGTTGCTATTTTTATTGAGATTTCTGGATGATAGCAGCAGGAAGAGCACAATGGAAAGAGAAAAGAGGAGGAGGAAGAGGAACAGGTAACTTCAAGGATTCGGTCTTCCTGTATGTAAGGACACAGCCCAGGTTCCTTCCATAGTGGGCAGACACCTCTAATCCATGTGCCTCCTGTTGTGTTTAGATGCCTCTGACACCAGGAGCCTCACACTGTGGTTAAATACACCTAAATTCAAATACTTCTCTTTGAGATCAGAAACCTGTAATCCAGCTGACTGCTGTGTTGGCCTCCGTTCATGTTGTGGGACTGATACAAACTTGAAAAGAAAATGCTCTGCAATGAAAGACTAGGAAGGCATCCAACTATTGCACTGGTGGGGTGATGGGGTATTGCTCCCAAAACAGCAGCCCAGAGGCAAATTTGAGCTTGGTTTATATAGGTATGCAAGCCAGAAGCACAAAGGCTGGAAAGTGTGATTAATTTCACTGGGAGAATCAGTTATTCTTCCTTGCTGAGCAGAAAGTCCTTGAAACAAGTTAGCAAACAGGGGACACTTAGGGCAAGAAAGTACAGGCTGTGAGGTGGGATGTGATAAAACTGAGCTGGGTCATGCTGTCTTTAGTGCAGTCAGTCAAGCCTGAGTGGATCAAACAGAGGAGCTACATGGTGGGCTGCATGATCTCATTTTGTCCTAAGCAGGTGTTAGAATACAAACTGATATTTAAATTTTTCAAATTTCCATTAGAGTCAGACCCCTCTAACTCCAGGATCCTCCAATTCCATCTGTTACTAGTGCCTATGATTAGCCGCCCAGGTACAACTGAAAGGGAAAATCTGTACCAGGAAATTTGGTCCGTTTAAAAGTTTGTTGTTTTCAAACTGGCTTGATCTCTGCTTTATGGCGTTGTAATTAATTTCTTATCCGCTGTAACCATGACAGTATAAGAGAACATGGAGGATGCCTGATTGCACCAAGTTGTTTGAACATTAATCTAGACTTATAACTGAAGATATTTAACCTAGCCTTGCCAGTAATGGTCTCAGCCTGTGAGCTAATCAGAAGAACCACCAAACTATTCTGTCCCACCTATGTAACTCCTGCTTATGCTTCAAATAAAAATGCTGGCTCACAGACACTTAGTGCCTGGCTTTTGCTACAAATTATTCCAGCCCGGACCCCTGGTGTAAAGTAAAGCTTTTCACAGCCTCCTAACTTGCTTGGATGTCTTTCCTTTCCCAGACTCAGTTTTGCCACAACAGCATGACCTCTCGAACTTAAACATAAATAATCAGAAGTGTTGTGTTTATAGTTGAATGAAGGAAAGAGAATAGATCCTTCAGCTTCCCTGTTTGTAAGTGTACCACCACCACCTCCACCACCGCCGAGCCTTCTGGGATGCCAGTTTGTTTACTTGTATGTTTTATTCATGTAACTGTTGAAATGTGTAACAGATTCATTCACCTGTAACTCAAGGATGGGTTATATGCAAATTTTGGTGAGACAGAATTTTTGGTGCTTTAGAAGGTCCTTTTGTAACCCATGGTATGACCACCATATTCTTGCCAAGTGCAGTTTGTGGCTTCTTCGCTTGTTCATCTTCTGCCATCATTATCTTCTTATTGCATGAGCATTCAAACAGATGAATATCACCTACTGCGAATGTTTGAAAGGCAGACCTGCATGTGACTGGGACTGGGACCACTACACACAATGACAAAGTTTTCCTGGAATTGGAAGCACCCCTCAGCTATAAAGATTCAAGAATGACACCAGTCGGGGGAAAACATCAACCATACCACAGCCCACCTGTTAGTACTTGACAGCTGTCCTCCTTCTCTTGCAAGAGAGCCAACCTAGACCTCGTATCACAATGTGCCCCTCCAGCCACCTAAGGTGGAGTCCTTGCCTGGCTCCGTCTAGCTTTGCAATTATAGCTTTTGTCTCTAAATTTGGGCTGTAGTTTTAATTTCTGTTTCTACAAAAGCAAGGACCCACTAGACACTAAGTCACTTGACACATATTTGTAATCCGGGAAGCAGAGAAGCCTCCTCATGATTCTACATCATCTTGGTCTCTAAATCACGCTGCTCCATTTGCTTCACCAGGAAGGATTTTCAGTCAGTTATTTTCTGTGTTATGTTTTCCTTTGTTTGTTTGTTGTGCTAGAGATGAAAATCCATAATTTTTAACTTGTAGATATTTTCATTGTAAAATAGTAATTATTTATATTTTCACAAGGAAAAAGGTGACATTTGGAAATTCTCCCCAATAGGAAGAAAAGCTAATTAGAGGGAACTGGTCTGGCTGCTAAACAGGCAGCAAATCAGGTATAGACAGCTGTAAAATCTGCGCTGCAATATTTTACATAGCATTTGATAATAAAATATCCATTTTTCTTTTTCCTTTTATTTCATGCTTTTTTTTTAATAAAAGGGGTGAGTGAAGGGAATAGAAATAAAACTAGATGGGTAGGGGATGCCAATGGAACATTTCTTACAATACCTAATAACCACAGGTCTTGTCAACACATATGAATTCTGAGGGAATTATTTCTTTCAATTTTCAATCCTTTGACCACACTGGTGAGGCCCAAGTGAGATCTTTGTGAGTGAGGTCCCAATATTAAAGAACACATGTATGTAAATCATCAGCAGCCACAGCAGGTAGCATGAAAGAGGGCAGAGAAGAAGAGTTGCACTGAGGGCCTGCTGGGTCTTTATTGTATTATTCTTACACAGGTTGTTCTTTCATATTCACATTCTTACAGAGTGTCACAACCAGTTCAGCACATTTCTGTGCTCTCATGGTTACATAACTTTATTTCACTATAAACCTGCACTAGATGAGCAGAGTCATGCATTCAGTTGTTACACAGCTGAGTTTGAAGCAGTATGAGTAGCTCCTCGCAAACACACTTATTTACTTTTTATAGAAGCCAGTACTGTCAGAACATTCATTTTCCAGATGGACTCTCCTCCTTACTCTTTTTTCCTCCACTCTTTACATTCATAAGATGATAAAAGGATGCATTCTGTTCTTGCAAGCAGTAAGTTCTAATACTGAGACAGCACTATTGGTACTTGTACAGTGATGAGGGCTTTTCTACAACACCCATATTTTCATGCAGTTAAAAGGACTGAAATTTGCTTCTCTCAAAATAAATACTTCTGGAATGCATAAACCAATTGTGCACATTATTTTTCCTTTTTACTCCATTTTCTTAAATCTGAACGTCTTTTCTCCCTCCTTTTGCTCAAGACAACTCAGTATTTGTTGGCCCCCTCAGAGGCAGGCAGGTTCTTGCAGTACCACAGCTAGGACATGCAGACCAGTGCCTACAGTGCATGGCAGTGTCACTTAGCTAGGGCGATTGGAGCATGAAGATTAATCACAGGATTTCCTCTGGTCTAGCAGCCCAGAGACCAGGGCTCTTTACTTCCCCATACAATGAGTTACTTAGTGCCATTTTGAAATCTAGGATGTCTAGGCCCTTGTTGGGGTGGGAGTCACCAGGCCCCCCTCAAATTTGACAGGATTTTGTCTCTTTGATGTAGAATAAGGAAGAGGAGTCAGAAAACGGTGCAAAGCAAGATTAAATTTTATTTACAGAAAAAGAGAGGGAGAGATACAAAGGCACTCTGAGAAGTGGGGATCTCAGAGATGGATGATTCTGAGCAAAGCCAGGAGTCCTCTATTGATGGGGTTGAGGTTGTGGTCCCTCCATCTGGGGTCAGCCCCACCCTGTATGTTCAGCTGTTTCCCTGCTATGGGTTCAATTTCATTTTGGGTTCAACATTAAAGAATTTGGGTGGAAATTTTTAAAAAGCAAGGTTTCTGATTATTTACATTTTCAGAAATTTGCAGAAATTACTCTTCTGCTAAATTCTAAAAGTACTATCACTTTTTTCTGATCTTAAGAGAGGGTCCTATCTATCCTTACAGGGATATAATTCAGTATTTCCTCATAGCAGAGTATTAGCACCACAGATTGTCCTGTTTACCCAGGGTTCAGTGGCTGCTGCTTTGGGAAGATAAATGGAATCTCAAGAGAGGCAAGATCTTAGGACTGCCTCAGAGGCATGTGTGGGAAGGACACTGCACAGAAACCAGACAGCGGTAGGCTTCACCTCCCAAGTGGGGGTGTGACCCTACCATGGACTCCCAGGCAGAGGTCTCCAGGACTTCAGAAGCATGGTAGCTAATGAAACACATTGCTGGACTTTTTAACTGCTGTGCACTGTGGAGGTCAGCCAAGATGAGTCTTTCCACGGCATTCTCCACAGAGAGGCTGCAGCAGAAGTCGTCCTCACACATGAGCTTCAGGTGTTCCAGGTCATACTTGTCTGCACCTGCCAGCAGTTCGCATACCATTCTGCTGAGGTTTGGAGCCTTCCCGGTGTACATGAAGGACATCATTTCTTTAAAAACTTTGGGTACCATATCTCTGATTTCAACTCAATTCTTTCTTCTCTGTTCCATTTCAGTTCAAACATGGCACTAGAAACTGGAGAATGAGCTACCAAGATGGCTTTGTGAGCCTGGAATTCCTGGCCAGCCACACAAAAGCAGCAGTGTATGAACCTGGAATTCTTCAACAGCTTTCCTAGCTCTTCTGCCAAAATGCACTTAGGACCTTTCACAGTATTCATGGTGTTCAGATTGGAAATGTTGATGGAATCTTGTTTTGCTTTCACCTCACAAAAGAGGGTGAGCTTGTCATCAGGCAGAAGCCCATTGGCCTCATCCAAGAGAATATCTCTATGGATAAATTTCATTAATCCCCAGCATTCTCCTAGTACAAACCTACAACTTGTTTCATTCCACTTACCTTTGATTTTCTCTCCCTTGGCATTCACAATGTGAAGTTTAAATGCTGCCAGTGCTGCCTGATTTGGATAGCTGATCAGATTCAGGAATATAGAAAGGTAATCTTTCTTCATTCTGTCCTTTTGGGTATAATCATAAACACCATTGCCAGTGATCATTAGATACACCTGAAAAGTTCGAAGTTTTAATGGCTTCATCCATTTCCTCTATGAGATTGCTAAAGTTACTTATGGCCCACCAGTAGAAGATTCTCATTACACTGAAGCCTGTAGTGCACTAACTGTCACCTATGGGCTTGTGGGACATTTTTCCTGGCAGTGGAGTACTTGGAACTCTGGACATCAGAAATCTAAAAGTTAAAATCTGTCACCCAAGTCACAGGGCAAAGATTTCTTTCTTCCCCAGTTTGTAGAAGCTTCACGCCAGTCAGCAGGTCCAAGGCAAGCAGGGTGGTTTGGCAGTCAGGGGGCAGAGAGCCTAAGATGTAGATTAGAAAGTCATTATTTAGAGATTGATT
The DNA here is from genome assembly GCA_004027595.1 of Dinomys branickii. Taxonomy (NCBI): domain Eukaryota; kingdom Metazoa; phylum Chordata; class Mammalia; order Rodentia; family Dinomyidae; genus Dinomys; species Dinomys branickii. The sequence goes on from PVLD010030116.1 coordinate 10,512, forward strand.
TATCAAGACTTGCTGAATATTAGACACTTCGGAATAGTTTGTTGACCTTTGGAAGAAATAGCTCCCTTAGGAAGTCTTCTTTTTCCTGGTTGTGCTTATGCATGCCTGTAATTCCAGCAGTAAGGTAGCTGAGACAGAAGGATTGCTAAGAGTTTGAGCACAGCTAAAACTACACAGCAAGACCCTATCCTAAAAACCAATTTTTAAAAAATCTTCTTTTTGATGATGGTTAAACACAGTGCATATATTATTAATGATACAGGTCATTTAACCTAAGGCCTTCTCACTGATTTCTATCTCTAGGACTTTTTGTTTTTTATATATGGTCTCAATACCTCATTAGAGTTCCAAAGATGGGGTGGAACTTGCAGTTCTCCTGCCTAACCCTCCATGGATGCTGGGATTAGAAGAATGCAGCATTGTGCCTGTTCTTGTCAAGAGGTTCTCTAAAATCCCTGTCCTTTGCTGGGAAAATTCCAAAGCACTGTCTTCTTAATGATTTACTGAATTCTATTTGCCAGTATTTTATTGAGAATTTTTTCACCTATGTTCATTAGGGAGATTGTCTTATAGTTCTTTTTTGGTTGGTTCTTTTTCTGGTTCTGGAATCAGGGCAATACTATGCAACCAATATGAAGGTAACATGTAATACAACAGCCATTGTTAATATCCTATCACCTGTTCTGAAATTGTGTATCATTTTTATTGTTCTCTATGCTCTTTTGTTTATATATATGCTTTTGGTTTTTTGAGTTTTTACTTTACTCTTTAAAATAAAAAATAACATTTACGTGTATACACAAGGATAGCTAGGAAAGATGTATTGCTGTTTAAAGAAACAGTCAGTGCTTAAAATTTTCTTTTTTCTTGAGCAATTTTGCATGATGTATCTATTTTGTATAGTATTCAAAGGACTGATCTGAAAGCAGCAATATGCAGTATAAGAAAACAGAAGATTGCAAAGCTCTCCAAGGCTATGACACAGGACAGTAGAATGTCCTTCAGAGAAATGGTGCCCACTGAAAACTTATGGAAGTAATTGTCATATGGACCTTATTATTCTTTTCCTAGCTCCATGTTCTGCCTGCAGCAGCATATACTTCACCGAAGGGAGCTTGAAGGAATAGAACCCCACTTGATGATGTGAGGCAAAGTGACTGTCTCTCTCTTTTGTCCCTGCTCTGGCCATAGGAGGTTGTGATTTGCCAGCAACTGTCTCTCCCACCCCCTTGCTCTACTTTGTTCTCCCTTGCACCCTAATGTACCAGACAGTTTGCTTCAGTGTGCCCCAGGTTTATCAAACTACCACCCTCCACTTCAACATGAGTGCAGCCAGGGACAGCTGGGTAGCATCACCACTCAGCCCCTTTAGTTGATACTGTTGCACGTGTGAGCAGACAGGCACCCAGGAGCAGCTAATGTCATGAAGGGAGGCATCTGGGTCCCTTACTTACATACCAACCATGCACAGCAAGCCTTTTAAAATAGTCCCTTCTAGAAGAGTCCTTTTCCCTCTTTAGCTTTGGGTTTTTGCTGCATTCTCTCAGCAAGAGGAAAATAACTGACAAAGCAGATAGTTAATGACAGTTTTAAAAATTGCTCCATTAGAAAAGATGGTTTTTGAAAAAGTTCAATAAAATTGATAAAGATCTAGGTAAGTGGAGGTTGTGTGAGAAAAACACAAATCAGTGATACCAAGAATCAAAGCAGAGAACTGGAGATTCCACAGTCATTAGCAAAAGCAAGGGATCCACAACTGGCAACAGAAAGTACTTTCTAGTGGACAAACTCTGTCAGTTATAGCTTATATCTAGATTTCTCCCCCAAACCTCAAGAAGTCATAGGTAAGCTCTTCAGAGGTGGATAGATCTACAGTGTACGAGGCTGAGATTGATTCAGGTGCAATTTTACGCTCAAGGGCACTAGCATTACCGTGTGGGTACCCTTAGTAACCTGGGTAAGATACAAGTCACAGAAAGCTATATTTTTCCCTTGTTGCTTTGCTGCAGTTTACCTACCAGGAACTTCTTCTATTCTGTGATGCCTGTCTGCTTTATCACCCTGCATTGGAGCCAGCCAATTTTGGGCTGAAACTGCTGCAAACTGTAAATTAAATTATCCCTTTTCTCTTGTGGGTGTTAGGTATTTTGTCTCAGTAACAAGAAAAGTAATTTAGACAGTCTTCCTAGGAAAAAACATGGGATCTCTGAATAAATATAAAAGATAGCTTCCCTAAGGTTCTACAGAGTACAAAAAAGAGAAACACAGGAGAAAAGTTGATCATTAAAAGAAAGGAATAGGACTTCATGAGTTTTCCATTTCCGTGGGGGTTCCTGCATGAGGGCTCAGTTGTTACATTTAATTTTTAAAGGGCTTGACAAACCAGCAGATAGAGTTGTCACAAAAAGAGGATCTCAGAATTAGTGTTTGTGTGTGTGTGTGTGTGTGTGTGTGTGTGTGTGTATGTGTATGTTTGTGTGCTGTCGGAATATTCAACAAATAAATCCCAAAATGGAAAGTAGTAAGAGAGGAAAGAAGAAAGTTCTATATCTGAATGGCCTGTATTTTTGCCTGATATCTGAGACACATCAAACAGAAATTTGTACCATCTAAACGTAAACAGCTGAAGAGATTTCAGTAATTACCCACTACAGGAAAGAAGACAACAATGAGAGATAAATCCATGTTTTTATTAGAAGCATTTACCACTTCCATTTTAGCAAGTAGTAGAAGCATGTGGCAAAATATTAGTAATAATTTATGATCAGAGGTACATTATAAACACCCTTAAACTAATTGTCTCCCTGCCACAGTACTTGGGAATAATCTCAAGGCACTCACAGAAATATATCATCACTACTCATTTTAATTTTTATTTTCAGACAGGTTCCATCTAAGTTTTCCAGGGGAAAATGGGACTTGTAATCTTCCTGCACTGCTCCCCAGTGCTGGGACTAAAGTTATGCACCACTGCATGTGGATCTAATAAATATTTTATACATCATTATACACATCTGTAGAAAATATATTACTTTGAAATGAATATGATTGGATAACCAATAAAAACCCGTATTCCAGGCTCTGAAAGAAATCTCAGAATGCTTATAAAATTGAGATCATGTAGCATACATCCTCTAACAATGGGCAGCATTGCAAATCAGAAATAAATAAATCATTATACATTCTAGATATCAGTGCTTTTTGTGAAGAACAACTGGTTAAGATTTTCCTCCTTCTATGGGTTGTCTTTTACTCTGTTGGTGGTTTCTTTTGCTGTGCAAAATCTTTTAATTAGGTGAGATCCTGGGTTTGATTCTTTGTGGTGTTTCCTGTGTAGTTGGCAATTTGTTCATGAAGTATTTGCCTACACCTATGTCTTCAAATGTTCTACCTCTTCTGTCTTCCAGCAGAATTAGTGTTTCTATTTTCATATTTAGAACTTTGATCCATTTTATTTGAGTTCATTGCGTGGTGACAGATATGGTTCTAGTTTTAGTCTTCTGCATGTGGGAAGCCCATTTCTCCAGCACTGGCTATTAGAGAGGGTCTCTTTATTCAGTGAATGTGTTTGACCCTTTTCTCAAAGATAAGATCGTTGAATATATTTGAGGTTGTTTCTGCAGGTTCCCATTTGCTCCATTGATACTCATGTTTTCTTATTTGTTTGTTTGTTGCTTTTTCCTTTTCTTTTGCCAGTACCATGCTGTTTTTATAACTGTAGCTCTGCGGTATAACTTCCAGCCTAGTCAGGCTCTTCTTGCTTTACCTTTGTTGCCAAGAATTGTTATCCCTATTCTAGGTCTCTTGTGATTCCAAATGAATTTTAGGAATGTTTTGCCTATATCTGTGGGATATACCACTGTTATTTTGATCAGGATTTCATTAAGTCTGTATAACAATTTTGAGTGTATGACCATTTCCCTCTGTTCTTCCTATGTGTGAGGTACCAGTATCCTTCCATTTTCTGATATATTTTTCAATCTCCTTTTCACACTACTGTAGTTTTCAATGTAGAGATCTTTTACTTCCTTTGTTAGATATATTCCTAAGCATTTCATCTTTTCAATGCTATTGTGTAAGGTGTGACTTCTTCAATTTCTGTCAATGAGTTTGTTATTTGTTTGCAGTAATACTACTGGCTTTTGAGTGTTAAATTTCAATCCCACTATGTGACTCAATCTGATTATTATATCTATAAGTCTTTTGGTGGTGTTTTTGAGGTCTTTATATAGAGTACCATATAAAATCGATGAAATCAGAGCTCCAAATTTAAAGTCCCAATTCAAAAATGGGAATTGGAAATGAATAGATACTTCTGAAAAGAAGTATAAATGGCAGACAAATATCTTAAACAGTGTTCCACACAAAACTAGGATGTGTAGGTCCCATTTAACCCAGCTATTCACCTTCTGTGTAGTTCCACAGAAGAATTAAAAACATCATACCATAGTGATATATGTGCACCCATGTTTAGAGCAGCAGAATTTGTCATAGCTACATATTGGAAACAACCCAGATGTGCATCAACTGAGGAATGGATAAAAGAGATGTGGTATTTTTATATAATTGAGTATTATTTAGCTGTAAGGAAAGATAAACTCTAGGCTTTTATAGGAAAATGGATGCAAAGAGAGACCATGTTCATAAGTGAAATAAATCACATCTACGTGTAAATATCATATTGTCTCCCTAGTGTAAGAACCTGAAGGGGTGTGAGTAAAACCCAAAAATGTATAATAGCTTTTGTGAAAGAGCAAAGTTGCTCAAAGAATATATATATTCCTTTCCTTCTTTGTTTCTTTGTCTCCTTTCCCTCATTCCAGTTGCTCCTTCCTATATATGTATATATAAGAAGGAAAGATTCCAGCTATCCTTCCAGCTATCGTATCCATTCCAGCTATCCTTCCTATATATATAATTGTACTGCTATACAATTATATAGATAATACTTCCTATATAATTATATAGATAATGCTTCCTATATACAAAATTGTACTGCTGATGTCTAGTGGTTTATTTAAAAGAACAGTTAATGCTTAAATTCTTTGATCAATTTTGCATGTTTATCTGGTAATCTGAACAACTAATTTGCAGACAACAATATGCAATATAACAAGCACTGGTGAATTCCTACCATCTTGTTTAGTGAAGCTCTGTATTGTTTCTAATGTTTTCATATTATTTTACATTCTTTTCATTTTTTTATTTTAAAAGTATAAAAACAAAAAGATATTAACAAACAGACACAGAGTAGTATAAGAATAGTACAATCAAATCTGAGTTACAGATAAGGTGACAGGGAATCAACAATGGTTGTTACATCACATATTGATAACTTCTAAGTGTATATTCAGAAAAACGGATATAGACACGCAAAATTGATCAAGCAATTAATCATCAACTATTCCTTACAATAAAGTGACCTAAGTCAGTAGTAAAACTACTTTTTAAAGTGTGAAAGCAAAAAGAACAACATCAACAACAACAGAAAAAGAAAGAAAAAAAGCATTAACAAAGAGACACAAAGTAGCTCAATAACTGTACAATCAGAATTGAATTATAGACAAAGCAACAGAAAACCAACAATAATTGTTGCATTGCATATTGATATCTTCAAAATGTATGCTCCGGAGAATACATATAGACATACAAGATTGATCAAACAACCAGTCATCAACTATTCCATACCATTAAGTGACATAAGACAATAGTAGAACCATGTTAGCCATCCTGCACATATGTATATACATACATACATACATACATACGTACATTTTTGCCTCTTTCTTTTCTCCTTTCCCTCGTCCCATCTTCCCTTTACTTTTGAACAGATTTCCTTCATGTCTCTTAGTTTATGTTCCCACCCTCAGGTTCTTACACCAGTGACACAATACATTGCCTGCACATGTACCTCTGATTTATTTCACTTATGAGTATGGTGTCCAGTTGTGATCATCTGCCCACAAAGGCCCCAAATCTGTCCCTCTTTATAGCTGAATAATATTCCATTATATAAAAATGCCACAGTTTTTAAATCCAGTCTTCTGTGGATGGACATTTGGGTTGGTTCCGCAATTTAGCTATTACAAATTGTGCTGCTATAAACATGGGTGCACATATATCAGAGTGATATGGTGTTTTCAGATCTTCTGGGAAAATACCCAAAAGTGGAACAGCTGGTTTGAATGGAACCTCTAGACCTAGTTTGCTGAGAAATCTCCAAACTGCTCTCCACAGTGGTTTCACCAGTCTGCAATCCCACCAGCAGTGCAGTAGAGTCCCTATTTCTCCACAGTTTTGCCAGCATTTGTTATTGGATGATTTTTTCATACTGGCCATTCTTACTGGGGTGAGATGAAATCTCAGTGTTGCTTTTATTGGCATTTCTCGAATGACTAAGGATGTGGAACATTTTCCATATATTTATTTGCCATTTCTAATTCTTTATCTGAGAAGTGTGTATTCATCTCAGATGCCCATTTCTGGATTGGGTCTTTGAATTTGGAGAGGTACATGTTTTTTAATTCTTTGTATGTTCTAGCTAGAAGACCTTTGTCTGAGGGACAGCCAGCTAGGATTTTTTCCCAATTTGTGGGTTTTCTTTTTACTTTGCTGGTGATTTCTTTAGATGTACAAAAACTTTTCAGTAGGATGAGGTCCCAGTTATTGATTCTTTGAAGTGTTTCCCTTGCAGCTTCGTTCTTGTTCATGAATTCTCTGCC
>PVLD010030117.1:0-17235 GCA_004027595.1 Dinomys branickii
AAAAAAAAAAAAAGAAACAAGAAAACTAAAAAGAAATGCTGGCTACGATGTGGAGAAGAGAGAAGTCTCAATCATTGTGGGACTGAAAATTATTACAACCATTACAGAGAAAAGTATGGAAGTTACTCAAGAAACTAAAAATTAAATATCATATGATCTCCCATACATCCACTCTGGATGTAGTAACAAACCATACAATATCAACATAGTAGATAGACATGTGCACATCCATGTTTTTTGCTGTTTATTCATAATAGCTAAGATATGGAATCAATCCAGAAGCCCATCAACAGGTAAGTGAACAAAGAGAATGGTAGACACACAATGAAATATTCAACCATAAAAAATGAAAAGCTGCTGCGACAGTATGGATGAAACTGGAGAACGTTGTATTAAGTGAATTAAGACACAGAAACACAAATACTGCAGTTTGTCTCATATGCAAATTGTTTCAAAAAAAGTCGATCTGAGTGGAGAATAATGATTTCTAAGGGAAGAAGAGGGAGGATAGTGGAAGGTTACATAATTAACAGGTACCTGGAGTTAAAAAGAAATAAGTTCTAGTGCTCCGCAGTGGCGTGACTAGAGCTCCCAGTAACTTATTATATATTTAACAACTGCAAGAGAAGAGTTCAGAGGCTTCAGCACAAAGTAATTATTAAGAGATTTAGATGTTAATTATACTAATTTTCCCAGTACATATTGTATACATATATTAAAGGATCACATTGTATTCCAAAAACAAGTAAGATTATTACATGTTAAACAAAATTTGTAAAAGTTTAAAACAATGGAAAATATGAACTTGATTTCATCATTACACATTGTATACATGCATCTAATATCACACTATACCTCATAAGTTTGTACAATTAACTAATAATTTTTTTTAAAAAGATTAGAAATAAAACTTTTTCAGTGAATTAAAGATGTCAAGATGCCAAGGGATACATTCTAATAAGTTTCCAGCTTTTTTTTTAGCTTACTTGGTCTTTGTTCTGTGAAAAACTAAGTTATTAAATTGTTACAGCTGGTCATGGTGTCGCACGCCTGTAATCCCAACACTCGGGAGGCTGAGGCAGGAGAATTGTTGCAAGTTCGAGACCAGCCTGGGCTACAAAATGAGATTAAGCCCAGCCTGAACTGCATAGTGAGACCCTGTCTCAAAAAGACAAAAATAAATAAATTAATTGTTACAGAAAATGTTCTATAGCCCATTTCAGTCTGCAAGTAACTATGAAAGGAAAGAAAATATGATATTGATATCTCAGACCTGAGAGTTACCAGAGAAACAAAATGAACTAAGGAAGACTGTGCTGATCTTAGGGGTTCCAAATAGTGTGCCTGATCCAGCTGGTGACTGGTAGCTTCCATGATGCTATTTAAATAGAGGAGAAGAGGTCTTCAGTAAGAGAAACCATGCACACAATATGTGAGAAGCAAGTAAGACTTGTGTGAGGGAGGGTGGGTAAAATCAAGCATAAGTGGGGCGGAATCGTTCATATTTACTTTTAAAGTTGCTCAAGAACCAGCTCTATGGTCAAGTACTATAAAAAGAGGCCCTTTCAAAACCAAAAGGCAGCGATATTTCTGTGCTTAGATAACACAGTGTGACTGGAAGTAAGAAAGGTGAGGGGTAACACACCAAGCATGCAGACTGAACCAACTGTAACTTTTATGACATTTGCAGGATTCAGGGCAAGAGTTCATTTGGAGTCCCATATATACGAATATGCAAATATTTGTCCCCTCCAAAAGTTTTAAATTAACTAAAAGACTATTAAATACAATATATTCTCTTATGACAAACACAGCATTGTAACAGTCTGAAAGACTGGTTCTGAATTTAAAATGCTACATGTATTGTAATTTCTTGTATTAAGTTTTTTGAGAAATTGAAAAACATACACCTGTTGGTAGCTAGTATAAATGAAAAATGGTTGGATGATTTTCAGGACTATATATCTGGATACCTGAGGTCTTTAGGGCCTCCCCGTCCTGGATACAGTGTATTGCTTTTCTATTGCTGCATAACAAATAACCACACAAAATACATTCATATGCATGTGTATGTGCATGTGTTTGTATGTGGGTAAAGGCTTTTAGAATGTTGGACCACTTTTGTCATGTTTTTCTATTAGTTAAAAAGAAACAAAAAATATCCTTCATAGTACAAGACAATGTTATAGAGGAATGTAAATGGCAGAAGGGTGGAGTGGAGATTACTGGAGGTCAATTTTGAGTCTATATAGTGTGATCAAGCTTCAAAGCACTGTTCCAGTAAGGTGATGAGAACTGGATCCACATCTCATGTCCTTGGTTCACATGTGAGCCCCCAGGATTCATTCTGCCCCCTACTCTGCACACCCTGAGCTTCATGGCTCACTAGAAGCACTCGTGTGCATGTGTGGATAATGCAGCCCATTTGTCCTTATTCACTGTACACAGACACCACTTCTTGGTTACCTCTTAGTGCTGAGGATATGTATATTAGCAGGACATTCAAACCTTGAGAGCAGACACATTGCAAAGGGGCCTGCAGGCCTCTTCAGGCCTGGACCCTGAGATCACTTGGGCAGTAAATGCAGGGCTTCAAAAGCTGCAACATATTTGAGGGAAAGGATATGCAATCTGATTATGTGTAGCCCTCTGTCAACGTCCACTATGCTCTTGCTACTTTCAGAGAAGCGAGGTTTAAATAGGGCAGATATGGAGCCTCTAAATGTGGGCTCATGTCAAACATCATCTAGGTTGAGTCTCAGCAGTAGTATATTTAACAATTGGTTCAGCACAGACACTAAAATAGGCAAACTCAAAGGTCACACAAAAGTCCTTGTCTTCTGTGTGGATACCTTAAAGCAGTGGCGGTGAACCTATAGCACACAGACCATGGCAGACTGTTTATATCATTAAAAGGTCTAAAAGATTCACTGTCACTGCCTTAGAGTTATAGCCTCTTTAACTGAAGAAAGTTGACCGCGATGATCAATAAGGTATTTGATAAACAATGGAATGTGATACAAAGGCGAGGGCATAGTCAACATTGAGGCTTTTGTCTTGCTGGCCTCAGAACTGCTTACCCTTAAAGACCCAACTGTTATACTGATGATTTGAATGTCCCCTCCAAAATATATACTGAAACTTATTCCCCTTTGTGGTTAAAAGGTGATTTTTGTTAGGAATTGATTAAGTTATAAAGAGGCTCCCTTGATGAATGTATTAGCACCCTATAACAAGGTTAGAGGAACTTTGCTTAGGCCTTTGTTGCTCTCATACATGAAAACAGGGGTGACACTATGAGGGACAGTACTTCCCCAGAAACCAAATCTTCCAATACCTTTGGTTTGCATTTTTCAGCTTCCAGAAAAGTGAGAAATAAATATTTATAAATTACCCAGTCTAAGGTATTTTATTATAGCAACACAAATGAACTAAGACATATATCACAAGAATACTTAAGCAGCCAAAATAGGAGAACAGTGTGGTGAGGAACAAATACCTCCTGTCACAGCCAGTGAATGATATACTAATGCCTCCTATCTGTGGCCATGTGAGTGAAAGCAACACTTTTAGATACAATCAAAACTTCAAATAACTGTAGTCACAACAGACGTAACTGCATCCTTATGCATTCTTGTGCAGGTAGAACAACCCAGTTAAGCTATCATCGAATTCCTAATGCATGCAGAATGTGAGGTGTTGCTTACAGTTTAAAGACATTCCATTTAGGAGTTTATTAATTATGCAGAAAAAATAATACAAATCAGATATTTAGTATAAAGAGTAGTGTGCTTCACTAATAAGATTCTAAAATACAGAATGACTGAAACCAAACAGAAGAAAGAAAATGGGAAGAGGTGATGAAAGAACTAGTGAACATCAAACAGGCTTGAAACTGACTATCATCAGAAACTTGATGGTCAATATGGAAATGGCCTGGGAGAGCATAAGAGGAAATGAAAATGTTATTGGAAGCTAATGGAAAAGGATACTTGATTATTTAGTTCAACATTAAGCACTATTTCTATTCCCTGCTGCTGCCTGCACCCAGTGCAAATCTGGAGTCTGATTTCCTTTTTTATCTACTGATGTGAGCAGAGACCTATTTTGACTTGGTCACTCTCACAGTCTTGGAAAACCAGAGGGACTTTGTAGAAAAATGAGACTTTCTAGACCTCAAAACTAAAGACATGGGGAGAAAATCAGAGAAAAAATTTCCTCTGTGTGTGTGTGTTTGTGTGTGTGTGTTCTTTCCTCTTTCTTCTGTACTAATTTATTGATGTTTGGAGAATTTTCCTTTGTCTCTTTCCTACCATCTTTTTCCTCTTTCCTTACTTCTTTTTTCTTATTCCTAATCTGCCTCTGAATGTTTATCCTTTTAATTTTTTCTTTTTATTTTCCATGTACTTTCTTTTTTTCCCTTTTTCTCTTCTATTTCTCGTAACTTTTTTCTTTTACCTTTATCTAATTCTGTAAACATCCAGTAAACAAAAAAATATATATGAACATGAGAAGACAAGCCAACCTAAAATCAACCCAGTAGGCATCAAGTGGGAATATACCATAAGCCACACACATGCATTTCTTGAAATGTTAACAAAGGAGGTTAGAAAACAGATCAAAGAGGTATTCAGAGTGATTGCATAGGATAGAATTAAACAGATAATGGAAGTAATAACAAAAATGATCCAGGAGCTTTGAGAAGACACTAATTATAAGCTAGCTGAGCAAAACAAAATGACACAAAGCATGAATGATAAGTTCAGTTAAGAATTAGAATTTATGAAACTGTAATTCAATCAGAAATCCAAGAGATTAAAAATTATATTGAAGAATGGACACAAGAAATGAGCAGTGTTGTCAAATTATCAGAACTAGAAAAGTGATGACTTCAAGCAAAACTACTCACAAACTACTTAACAGCAACAAGACAAAAAGAAAAACGATTAAATATCTGCTAAATGACAAGAAGACTTTAATTACTAAGAGTAATTAAAACAACTGAAAGGGAAAATGAATCCAATGATATCAATAATTCCAACAAAATGAATAAATTGGGCTGAAAGACACTAAACAGAAGGGGGAAAATAAGGCAATCAGCAGCAAGAAAATAATACAATAAAAAGTAAGCCAATATCTTTTAGTAATATTTCTTAATGTGCGTGGTCTCAATTCCCCAATCACAAGACACAGCTTAGCAAAATGCATCGATAAACAAAACCCAAGAAAATGTATTACATATGAAGCACATTTAAGTCAAAAAGGAATTCACAGATTAAAAATTAAAGGATGGAAACAAATATTTCATTTAAAGTAAATGCAGAAAAAGATATGATCACCTGTACAAAATTTCAGAAAAAGTGGATTTCAAGCAAAGCCAATTAGAAGCAACAAAGTATATATATGTTCTTCCTATACATGTAAAAATATCTGTATCTATATCTATATCTATATCTATATCTATATATATCTATATATATATAGTGTATATGTTGTTCAATTGTTTAACAGAAAGATTGAACAATTATATAAATATATGTACCAAACACCAGCATGCCCAAGTTCATGAAACATATACTACTGGACATGAATAATCAGAGAAGTACCAATACAATTTAAATGGGGGACCTCAATATCCCACTATCACAAATACACAGATAAATGAGACAAAAAACAACAAAGAAACATCACAGTTGAACCAAACCTACAAAATGTAGGTTTGAAAATGAAAATCTACAAAATGTTCCACCCAAAAGTGACAGAATACACATTCTTCTCAAAAGCACATGAGGCTTTTTCCAAAACAGATCACATACTGGCCCACATAGCATGCTCTAGTAAATGCAAAAGAATCAAAATCATCCCAAGCATATTATCAGATAATAGGGTGATGAAACCAGAAATCAATGGCAAAAGAAAACACAGAAACTATGCAAACATAGTTTCAATCAACAAGAAATTTAATCAACATCCCTTGAATAATCAATGCATCACATAAAAAATTAAGTTTCTAGAGTGAAATTATAATGCCAGTACAACATACCTAAATGTAAAAGATACAATAAAAGCGGCCCTGTCAGGGAAGTTCATAGCAGTGAATGCCTACCCTGAAAAAACAGAGAGCACTCAAAATCGTCAATTGATGTTCCTTAAAGTCATAGAAAAACAAGAGCAATCTAAATCCAAAGCTAGTATGAGGAAAGAAATCATACATATCAGGACTGAAATTGATGAAATTGAGACTAAAACTACAAAGAATCAATGAATCAGAGTTGTTTCTTTGAAAGAATAAACCAAAGACAAACTTCTAGCAAATCTTTCCATAAAAGGAATGAAAATATCTCAATCCATGCAAACAGAAATGAAAAAGGCAAAATCACAAGGGATTCTAACAAAATCCAAAATGAGTAGCAGCTACTTTGAAAACATGTACTCTAATAAAATGGGAAGTTCAGAGGGAAGGGATAGATTATTAGATACATATGTACTAACAAAGTGGAACTAAGAAGATAGAAAAATCCTGAATAATCTAATACTGCTCAACAACTTTGAAGAAGTAGGAAAATACTACCAACTAAGCAAAACCCAGGTTTGTACAGATTCACTGCCAAATTCTAGACAAGATATAGCATCACTACTCCTCAGACTCTATAATAAAAACAAAAGGGAAGCAGTACTCACAAACTCATTCCTGGAAGCAAGCATTACCCTTATCCAAAATCAGAAAAGGACTCAACTGAGAGAGAGAGAGAGAGACAGAGAGAGAGAGACAGAGAGAGAGAGACAGAGAGAGAGACAGAGAGAGACAGAGGAAGAGAACTATAGGAAAATCTCTTTAATGAACATAGATGTAAAAATCTTCAATAAGATATTGGCAAACAGAAAGCAGAAAATCATCAAAAAGATCATACATTATGAACAAGTAGGAGTCATTCCAGGAATGCATATATGCAAATCAATGAACATAATACACAGTATGAACAGAAGCAAGGAGAAAAATCACATGTTCATGTCAAAAGATGCAAAATATGTTTTTGCAAAATCCAATATCCATTTATGATTAAAAAAAACCCTGAACAAAATGGATATAGAAAGTCTTTATCTCAACCTAATAAAAGCCAACTATGACAAACCAATGGCCAACATCATTAAATTGAGAGAAGTTGAAATCTTTCCCTCTAAAATCAGGAAGAAGACAAGGAAGAAGTTACATTACATTACCATTATTTGCAGATGACTTGATCCTTTACATGGAAGGCCCCCAAAACTCCACCAAAAAACTCCTAGAATGAATAATCAAATTCAGTAGTACACGAACGTACAAAGTCAACACTCAAAAATCAATACCATTCCTATACAACAATCTCATGGAGAGAGAAATTAGAGAACCAGTACCTTTCATAATAGCATCAAGAAAAATGAAGTACTTCAGAATCAACTTCACCAAGGAAGTGAAAACTCTCTATAATTAAAAGAACAATACTTCAAAACTAGAAGATCAGAGAGGATGTCAAAAAATGGAGACATCCCTCTTCCTGTATATACAGAACCAATATAGTAAAAATAGCCACATTTCCATAACTACTATAAAGACTTAATGTAATTCCAATAAAAATACCAAAAGTATTCCTCACAGGACTAGAGAAAAAGTCCTAAATTTCAAGTTGAACCAGAACAGGCCTAGAACAGCAAAGATTACTGTGGGTAACAAGGGCAAAATAGAAAGCATTATAATCCCAGACCTCAAATTATACTACAAAGTTACAGTTTTAAAAAACAGTATGTTATTGGGGAAAAAACATAGACTTGTGGATTAATGGATCTGAAGGAAAGATGCAGAAAAAACTCCAGGCACACTTACCTACCTTACCTTTGACAAAGCGGCCAAACACTTTTGCTGAAAGAAAGCCTCTTTAACAAATGGTGCAAAGAACTTACTATCCAAATGTTGAAGATTAAACCTACACCTATATCTTACCACACACTAAACTGAAATAAAAATAGACCAAACACTAAATATTAAAACAGAAACACTTAGTCTACTGGAAGACAGAATGGGTAAAACGAAGGCATAAACATAGGCAAAACTTTCTGTATGGAACCCCAGTTGCACAAGAATATCAAGAACAACCAAATTGGATCACGTTAAGTTAAAAAATTCTGCACCACAAAGTAAACCACCAACAGTTTGAAGAGATCACTTACAGAATGAGAAAAAAATTACCAGCTACTCTTAACAAGGACTAATGTCTAGCATGTATAAAGAAATGAAAAAATAGACTCCCCCACATTTAACAACCCACTCAAAAATGGGTATCTGAAAAGGACAGGCACTTTTCAGATGAAGAAGCACAAACAACTAGTATATAGAAAAAATATTCAACATCACCGTCCATTTAAGCAATGCAAATTAAAACACTGAGATTTCATCTCATTCAAGAAACAATGGCTACCTTCAGTAAATAAAATAGCAAACATTCAATAGGCTTCCAGGTAAATAGAACCATTCTTCATTGTTGGTAAAAGTATAAACTGCTACCACCACTGTAAAAATCAGTAGGGATATTCCTCAAAAAATTAAAAATACAAATTCCATTTGACCCAGATATTCCACTTCTAGGTATCTTCCTGAAAGAATTAAAGATATATTACAGTGATGCACCCATACCCATGTTTCTAGAAGCATAATTCATAATACCTGTATCATGGAAAACCATATATGACCATCAACAAATGAATGAATAAAGAAAATATGGTACTTGCTTAATGTGAGATTCTGGAATGCTTCAGAAGTCCAGAATACTGATAGAAACGTAAAAACAATAGGTGGTGCTGAGGTTTCAGGTGGAAATGAGAATTTCTGTAAGTTGCAGACTAAAGGTCGTCACTGTTACACTGTGATAAAGAATTTGTCAACATGGTGTACATACCCTGAGATTTTCTGAGAGGCAAAACTTAAACTGATGGATTGGTTTACTTGGTGAAAGGGATTTCAATACAGAGAAGCATTCAGGCAGTGACAGGCATTGCTGGATGCTTTTAGTCACATTTACAGTAAGAATTAGGCATGAAAGGAAGCAATACAGAAAGATTTGAAAAACTGACAGCTTGGCCAGAAAAGGACCATGTGTAAAGAAAGGAATGGCCACAGAGGGGCTTTTGTACCAGAACAATAGAAAAGACACCTTCAGAATATCTTAGGAATCTACAAAACTATCACCATCAACATAGTTCTGAAGTGCAAAAATCTAAATTCTTTCAGATTTTCCAGGGCAGAATCCTTTGAGACAGAGCCCTGAAGTGCCCTATATCTCCAAAAGTGCCTATATATTTGCTTGCCTGCCTTCAGCCAATATGGCATTAAGAGATTAATGAAGCTGTGATTCAAGTGTTCCCAGGTACACCTTGCACTGTTGGAAGACCTTGGTATCAGCCATGCAGTGCTTGTTTTGGAGGCATACATGATTCAAAGCTATAGGGTCATGGAAGGCTCCACTAAGATATTAAAGGAAAACCTAGGAGGCCAGACATTGTGTCACAAGGTCAGAAGCCCTACAAGTAGTCCCTGACAGAGTGATGCATGCAGGTTAGAGTGAAGCCAAAGATATCATCGAAAACCATTAAGGTAGACATGCAAGAAACATGGACTATCACCTAGGAAAGCCACTGGCAGTGACAGAGCCAGCCCTCAAGAAAAGCCCTATAGGTTGCAACAAGCACTGCAATAGGGCCAGGGTTGACCAAGCACTTCGGAGTTCACATCATACCACCACCTGTCCGAGATGTCTGATATAGAGGATGTTGTCTGCCTTTGATAAAGGTTTAACTAGGCTCAGTTGTCAGTAGCAAATATTCGTAAGTCCAAGAGATTCCTGGGGCTTTACAGACCTGTTGCTCTTCTGCAGATCTCCTTCCACAACCGTACCCGATTAAATTTGCTAGACTTTCTTCTAAATACATACATGAAATACAACAAAATGCCTAGGTGAAGCACAGACTGATTCCATTATTTCCATTATCCAAACATTCATATTAAGCATGGGGCTTCCTTTTACATGAGCCAAACATTGAGTAACTCCCTTTGCTGCACTGGAGATTGAGTTTTGAGCCTCATACCATACAACTTTCGAGAATGTGTCTTGAATAATTTGTCTTGGGGGCCTTGTCTTTATTCCTTAGAAGAATTAATGAGTGATCCAGTTTTCATATGAGTCAGCAAACAGCCACTGCCACCTGTTCTTTATTGGGGACTACCAGCAAGATATCATCAAAGTATTGAAACCAAGTTATCCAAGAAGAGAGAGGGATTTGTTCCATATGTCTCCATATGCATTGGAGGCAAACAGCAGTAAAATCCAAATTCACTAGAATAAACATGATA
This sequence comes from Dinomys branickii, assembly GCA_004027595.1. Taxonomy (NCBI): domain Eukaryota; kingdom Metazoa; phylum Chordata; class Mammalia; order Rodentia; family Dinomyidae; genus Dinomys; species Dinomys branickii. The sequence goes on from PVLD010030117.1 coordinate 10,382, forward strand.
ATTATGCATTTAAGTCAGGATCTGCAGTAGCTTTAAGGACAGTAGCTGAATCAGTTGTCAGTAACCAACCTAACTTCCCACCATTAGCCTTTTTTTCACTAAACATTCAGAGATTTTGTCTTAAGATGTAGATGCTATCAGTACTCCTACTCCCTTTAAGTTCTTCACCAAGATCTTTTTTCTTGAGGGGGAGTACTGGGATTCGAACTCAGGATGTTGTGCTTGCCAAGCAGGTGCTGCACCACTGGGCTATATCCCTGGCCTCCTCATCGAGATCTTGATTGCATTTTCTCCTTTTTGAATTCCATATTATTTCCATAGTAGAATATGGGAAAGAATTGGAAATCTAGTTGTTGATTTTGGTATAATCTTCCCACTACCACTACCCTACAAGACTCTTCACATTTGGGAGAATTTCCCCTTGAAATTTGTGAGTGCTCACAGAATATGCATATAAAATAGCAGTAACAATTATACATCAAGCAGTAAAGCTTAACAGTAGTGGAGCATAAAATTATTCCAAATCACTGCACCCAGATGGTCACAATTATATCCTTCATTATTTTACTATATTTCCACATTCATCCATATCAGCAGTGATCTTTGACTCTCAAAAAAATATCAGGACAGTTTTTGTGTATTGATATTGGACAAATCAAAATAGATTTTCTTTCCTATGTTTTTTTCTGTTTTTTTACACAATTATAGAACAGAGTCATGAGGCCTCTGGGCCCCACTGGAAACAGAGGTATTTTAACACCATCCCCAGATCCCCTTGTGAAAATCAGGATACAAGAGCTTAGGGTCAGGAAGTGGAAGTGCTGAGGGAGTACTTTGTCCTGTGGTACCCAGTTGATTTCTTCCTTTCTCCTATAAAGAGAGGTTTATCTCCATGGAGGAATCTGACTCTGTAGACATTTTCCATGTTAATTGGATAGACAATTGCCTCTTTGTGCTCCTTGTTCCTAACCCACACAACTCACGTCTGGACTGAAATGCTTTAGCACTTAACACATTAATCTCTTCTATGAGAAAAGTGTTTTACAGCCAACTCCACATTGACTAATGACTACATCCCTTTATAAGAAATTTATTTTTATTCATATCCTTTTTATCTATGATTGCAGAAAACTTGCCTGCTTGATATAGTTGGATTCGGAAAACTTGATTGTCTTTACACTGGGTATTTCTTTGGTCTGAAATCATCATAGCCATCTATTCATTTTCACTTTAGGGAAGCAGAGCCTAGATATTTATCAGTCATTTACTGGATGATAGGTTTATTGTCACTGTTGCTATTCTGTGCATGACACAGTCAATTTAGAACAGTGAAAGTTACTATATTTGAAACAGTTTCTTCCTTTGTATTCAACCCAAGTTTGTCATAATGTCATCACTGAAATAGAAAATCAACGCAGCAAGCTAGGTTAGGGACATGATACTCTCCTGCCTAAGTAGCCTATATGAATCATGGGGTCATCTGTGAGAGGGTGTACTTGTTACTATTTCTTCTCTAAGAATACAACAGTTCTGATTTTAAGTCCAGATACATCAAATGAATCTTGAAACAGTTCCTCAATATTGACAGGTATGATGTCTGGTTTCCTTCTTTTGTCCTTTGAGATGAATCTTACTACTCTGGGGTCATGTTGCAGTTCTACACAATGGTTGTAGCTGTAGTCCTTCCTTCTTTTTCTTTCCCTGTGCAATTCTAGTGATTGAGCCCAGTACCTTCACACTGTGCTACACCCAGAGCCTTTTTTATTTTGAGATAGTATCTTGCCAAGTTCCTAAGTCACCCAAGCCGGGCTTGAACTTGTGATCCTCCTGCTTCAGCCTCCCAGAATTATGGGACAACAGAAATATACCACCAGTAGCCGTGGTTTTCAAACAAGGATAATTGCTCTTCCTCCTTAACAGGAACCAAAGGTGATTTCTTCGTCTCCTACACAGTAAGAGAAAACATTGTTTGGGCAACTCACTGCAATCTGAGTTATTGCCACTCAGAGCTCATTCATCCACTCACCTCAAGTTATGAAAGCAGACCACTTGCCTTACCTTTCTTCTACTATTTTAACAAACATATTCTCTCCTAGTTCTGAGATCGTTTCTTCATATCATTTATCTGGCCCATGTGTCCCCTGCTGCCCCTCATTCACAATGTCGTTGTCTATACTGGCATTTTGCTGTGTCAGTCATTGTATAAATCCATCTACCTATAGGAGAGTATGAAGTAACCCGACTAAGGTTACTTAAGGGCATCACTAAGTAAGCGAGCCAAAGAAGATGACAATATTCAATGGATCAAAACATTAACAGCTCATTACTGACAGCAAAGCAGACAGGTGGGGAGTATCAGCCTGGTAACACTACTTCACTTGTCTCCAAGTTCCACTGTGTGACACTATAAAAGTAGGTGGCAACTCCAGTCCTGCTGCACTGGATTTCGCTACAGTTCAACAACCTGGGCCTTTGTATAGCAATCATTTAACCAGATATTCATTCTCCCTCAGGGAGTGAGTGTTCACACAGCAATTCTGTTGTGGCATAATCTCAACAATCCTCCTTTATTCTCCTAATTCCCAGTCAAAACCTCACGTTCCATTTCTACATATGTTCCCCAGATAGTTCCATTATCTTTGAGCTAGATTTTCTACTTCCTTTGATAATAAGATCTTTCCTCCCACAGCAGAGATTGCACCTCCCTACTCTGCCTGTAATAAGAACAATCCTTGCTAATTAGCAGGTAGGCAGTAAGAGTGTGGGTGTTGGATGTGTCATCACGTGTTGGTAATGCATATGCAGGGCCTGAAAACACAGAGAGGTTAGTGCCATCTAGAAAGTTGGGAGGGTGGATATGGGAGTACTTCTTATGCTGACCTGTAAAATTAAGGGAACCTGATCTTCAAATTTTTCAAGTTCTTCCATGCCAATCTCCCCATCAAAGACATCAAGGGTCTATTTTTTATAAGGTTTCTACCTTTGACATAAAGAATTTCTTCAACTCATGTATCAGGTGTTATTTCAAAGCTCTGCCTCCTTTGCAGTTTTGGCTCTGAGTTTCAACTCCATCTCCCCTTTTGCTATAAAATACAAGGATCTGATATGATGATCTGCTATAGAAGACTTCTAGTTATGACATACTTGGATTAGTTAATTTCTTTTAATGTCTACTCATTACTTTTTTGAGACAAGGTCTTACCGTGCAGTCGAGGGAGGCCTTGAACTAATGATATAGCCTCAAATTCACTATCCACCTGTGTTAAAACTCCCAAGTGCTGGGATTACAAGTCTGTACCACTGACCCAAGTGTGCTCTTTTATTAATTTCACTGAAGAATAACTTACAGAAAAAAGTGAACCAACTAAAAGTGTGCGATTTGATGAAATTTCACACTGTGAACACACCCTGCAACAACACCAAAATAAGAAGCAGATCATTATTTTATCCCAGGATCTCCTTGCTTGCTTGAGTCAAGTCACTGAACCTCCCAAGATGCATACTAATCCAACATCAATCACCGTAGATGAGTTCTGCCTGGTTTAAAACTTTATATAAAAGGAGTCACATAATATATCCTTTTATGACTGACTTTTGCTTAACACATTGTTATAAGATTCATTTTTTGTATCTGCAGATGATTTTCACTGCTGTATGCTGTTTCATCATGTAACAACACCACAATTTACTCAGTCGTTTCCCTTTTCATGTACATAGCATAGATTTCAAATGTTTTGGCTATTATTGACAAAAATTATATAGACACTTTCATACATGTGTTCTGCTGCACATATACATTTACTTCCTATAAGTAAATACCTAGGAGTGAAACTGCTACACCAGGGGGAACCCACTCGGGCCCCCTTCGGTCTCTCTCTTGGACAGAAGCTTTCTTTCTCTCAATGAATATATTCTGCTCTTAACCTCCGTTGTTCCTAAAATTCATTCTTCGGTTTTAGAGAACATGAACTCGTCTGATACCATTCAGGTTGGAATATTTATTTTCCTGTATCATTTTGGAGGTCGCCACCAAGATACTTAGACAGAGGTAAGAGTTTGCTTTTCTTTCATAGACTCTGGATTGGGACTCATTTAGGTAACATTTTTATGCTTCAAATTGTTATGCTTTTTGCCTCTTGCTTATAATTGCTTATGCTTTGTCTTTTGCATAGTTTTGTTAAAATGTTGATAAATCTAAGTTAGAACATGGCAAGGTTATAAGGTTATGATATGTCTTTAATGAGACATTTTATTCTTGTTTTGTTCTGGTATATATTGTGTTTGATGCATTTGAGCTAGTTGCTAAATGTACTGGTTTTCCATGCTTGAGATTGTTCAGCTAGGGAGAGTAATGTTAGAATGCTCCTAGTGAATTTTAATATAAACTGTAAGATGGGTATCTTTAAATCTAGCTCAGACTTAGAAAAAGAACTGTAGCCTGTTCCAACTAAGTTAACCCCATAGAAGATGAGCGTTTATTAACGCCGAAGACAGGGAAGTCACCTTAGAGAAAGAGCACATACCCCGTCTCTGGGTCAGATGAGACATCGGAATTTTGCCCGTCCAGGAGAACACACATAAAAGCCATGTCCCGGCTTAGTGTTCTGGGCTGGTCTCCCTCGGGAGGCTGAACCTGAGACACAGTGGAGAGAACCGACTTCTGGGTGACACCAGAAGGAGCTATCTCTAAAAGCAGCACACTTACGGGACCAAAACATATTTAGTCTAAGGGAGGATCGCCAACCTTTTCTCTTCTCTTAGGTCTAGTGTAGGTAATCTTATTCAGGCTTTTAACTATCCCTTATAAAAATTTTGACAAACAGTGGTCACTCTGCCAGCTAATTAAAAGCTCTTAGAGCAGCTGCCACTCTTCGAAGCAGATGACAGGTTTCCCCAGCATCTCTTTGGTGAATCCCCATTAAAGCCACTGGCTGATGGAATGCTGACCAGAGAGACTGCTGAATTCCTTTCTGGAGACTGATCTCTGGTTTGCGGGCCAATAGAAACTGAGAACTGAGGGGTCATGGCCAGGGCTACTCTCTGGCGGATCCCAAAGTTCCCTCGGTGGAAACTGGCTCCTGACCGCTGAAAAATCTCCACTTATCTATTGCACCTATTTCCCTCTGCCAGTAGACCAGGAATTCTCCATAAACTACAGTGGAGCCCCCCTTCAGAAACTAGGCTGAGGCAGTTTACAACAATTTACATTTCACAGGCTAGGAGGGGAACGATTCACATTTGTGCCTTACATATGCTAACTAAGAGTAAAGAGGTTCTTACAGTCTTAACTACCTTTCCTTGTAACAATATTTAAATATGGTTGCTAGATGGTAAATTTGTTTAACCTGTGAGCTTCAAAGTTTAAAACATAGTCTTGTCCTGTTGTTAAGAAAGGTTGTCTAGGTGATTAGGTAATGAACCCAGGTGGCTGGAGACTTTGTCTAGTGCACAGGCAAAACTCCTCTAGCCAGTTGTTGGATCTATTTAAGAGGTGATCTCCTTTGTGGCTCAGGAATATCTAAGCACTTCCAACTTGCCTTTTTATGCCTGTGTCCAAAGAATAAGAAATAAAAAGCAATAGTTTATTACAAAGATATGCTTCCTGCTGGGGATATTCCTGTTACCAGGCCAATTGTAACTCAGCTTGCAGATATCCAGTAGGAGTAAGTACACAGTTCATGAGTTTTCTGGGAGGATAAGATTGTGCATCAGTTCGAGGGTGGATAGGCTGATTGGATTTTGTCCTCTGCTCTCTCCAGATGGCATCCACCTGCCCTGGAGTGGAATCTACTTAAGGGACGCCTTAAGGGTACAAGGACCAATTAGAGATAGGGAGGAGACGTCCAAACTCTCTCTTCTTGTTTTACATGGAAAACCCAGTCATAGTTGCTTGCTCGTCTCAGTTCTGCATGCGTGCATGGCCTAGGAAAATATTAATTATATTTTACAACTAGAAAGATACTGTAAAAAGGAAGGAAAATGGTCTAAAGTGCTGTACGTTCAAATTTTCTTTGGGTTAATAAATAGTCCTTATTTACTTTCAAAATGTAAAAATGAGCCAAAGGAAGACAGGACATCTCACATTCTCAAGGCACCCACTATACCAGAGCCTGAGATTGCTCCTCCCCAACATTTGGAGCTTCAGGACCAGACAGCTTTAATCAAGACCTCACCCACCATTCCTGAACCTTGCCCTTCTAAGTTAGAAGATAAAGCTTCTAGACCAGCTGTAATTCAAGCCTCTACAGAACTATACCCTTCCTTAGCTGAGTTTAGACAAACTCCTCAAGGACAATATCCATTACAAGAGGTAACTGGACAATTTGGAACTGCCAGAGTTCATGTGCCTTTTTCTCTCAGTGACCTAAAACAAATAAAGTCAGATCTTGGGAAATTTCTAGATGACCCTGATAAGCACATTGAGGTATTTAGAGGCCTCACTCAGACCTATGAGCTAGACTGGAAAGATGTAATGTTACTCTTAAATCAAACATTGACCTCTAATGAGAAAGAGGCAGCACTACAGGCTGCTATAGCATTTGGAGATGAATACCATATTATTAATTTCAGAATGCCAGAAGAAAGACAAGAAGGGGAACTACCAGTTCCCACTGGAGCTCAAGCTGTCCCTATCCAGGACCCGTACTGGCCTAGCGACCATATGGGAGACTGGAATAGGAGACACTTTCAGACATGTATTCTTGAAGGTCTAAGAAGGATAAGAGCTAAGCCATTCAATTATTTTAAACTGTCAGCTGTCCAACAAGAAAAAAGGGAACACCCCTCTGCTTTCTTAGATCGCTTACAAGAGGCATTGATAAAACATACTTCCCTAGATCCTAATTCAATAGAGG
>PVLD010030118.1:0-17234 GCA_004027595.1 Dinomys branickii
AAAAAATTAATGGGTTAGGGGAGGTGTGGCTTGGAGCAAAATTTCCGAGTTCAGTCGCTGTACAATAAAAGCATCGAACACCTTGAAATCGTTTCTATCGGTGAGAAAACCCTTCTGCTTCAGGGATGATGCCCAACCTATTTTTAAACCTACAAGACCAGTTTTCTAATTTCCAATTTTGCCTCACGAATCATTAGGTGAGCTGAGCAGTGACCACAGAAGAGATATTTACAGTATCTGTTACTAAGTTTCCCCCTTTCTTTAGGCCTGTGACCTCAGACCCACTCTCAGGCCAGGGCAGCACACAAGCCTTCGATTCCTGCCACACCGAGAACGATCTGACCGCCTCGGCTGTAGCTGCTGATCTCACAGGCCTCCAGCAGACCTCGCGCTCTCATTTCCTTTCTACTTCCCTTTGTTCCGCCCTGCTCCAAATGCCCGTTCGTTCCTATTATTCCTTCACGTGCCTCTAGACCTTAACTATGGGGATTTACCTCTACTGCAACGCTCGTTTTATACAAAGTCCTTTTCAATCAACATTTCAAATTTAGACCAATGTGAAGAAACACTCTCAGAAGTACAGCATTTATTTCAGAGACCGGAGCCCCCTTTCCCTTTCCACTACTACCAATGTCACGTGTCCATTAGGTGCCCTAATTCGATGTTTCTCAGTTGGGCTGTAACAGGCAGCGCTTTCAGAAGCTGTCTTTAGCAAGAACCCTTCCCCCTCCCTTGGAAATACATTAACGTCCCCTCCATTTTTATCCGCATTCTAAACTCCTGGAAGGCCTCACTTAGTGTAATTGTAAAGAATGTTTATTTAGTTACCTTATGAATAAGGCACCTAGCTAGGGAAAACGGCCCGAGATAGAGTGGGGAAATAAGCCACACTGCTCAGAATATAAGAATAGTGAACTATAGATACAGAACCAACAATCAGCTTCCTCTGGCAACGCGGACTGCGGCATATCCCTACTACAGGGAGTTCCCACTCCCTGCTAAGCTTCCACATTTCCAGGAATTTAAAGTGTACATTAACTTACAAGGTAAGAAAAAGGGTTTAGGAGCCTGAGTTCCAAATGGTCATCTTAAATACACTTGTCACAGGTGACCATTAACTAACTGAGCAATTACTGTGCTCTGATCACCATAATTAGCTCTGAATTAAGCAGCTATGTGGTCATCCACTCAGGATGCTTCCAAGGAATCAGGGAGCTATTCTTCTTTCCAATAAAAACTCTGCTAACATCCTCCAGGGCTGCCGCTAAAAGAGATGAGACCAGGGACCTCGCATATCACAGCTGCACCCAGTTCCGGTCCATAGCTGAATGAGGGTCTCCCCAACCCTAACCCTTTCCTCGCTCTCCCCAGATTGGTGTGGCTGATGCTGTGCCCGGGGCCACCCAAGAAAGCACTGTGGGCTGGGAGTGCCACGGTAGGGGCAAGATGCAGGGAACCTGACCCAGCACAGAGAAAAATGGACAAAGTACCCAAGACTAGGAGAACCTCAGGGTCTGGAGCTAAGCAGGGAGGCTGAAGTTCCCCGTAGGTGCTTCTGGCCACTTCCTTTCAGACCTCCTCCCGATTCCATCCCACCCCCGTCTTCTGTCCCACATTACCATGGCGTGGCTTCAGGGTCTCTAGAGTCCTTCCTATGCAGCGTGCAGCCGGCAGAAGTCACAGAAGGTGGTCTAGCAAGTTAGAGGACCCTCAGCGGCGCGATCAGGACACACACCTTCTCGCCATGACACCGGAAGAACCCGCCTACTTTGGCCCAAGCGTTCGGCGAGTTCATACAGCCCGCCTCTTTATCTCTGATTGGCTCCTGCTGCATCGGCGTCGGCCTCTGAGACAAGAGAAGAGAAACTCCTGCATGCGTGGATGGAGCTTAAATGGGAGATTGTAACGCAAGAACTTCTGGACCAGGCTCTTCCCACCATGTCAACCTCATCTCGCCTAACAATAATTGTATTTAAGCAGTGGCGTCATCAGATGGTGCAGTCAGGAAACATGACGCAATCACTTGTAACTGTAGGATGAGTTGCATGCAACTTTGGGTGACACAGATATATTGGTGCTTTAGGAGACTCAGATGTCTCTAAAAATACATAATTTTCTTTCAAACTGTTGATATGCAGGCTTACATTAAAAATCACATAGCAAGGTGTGTGTCTCTTTAAAAAATCAAGGTTTGGGCTGGGGATACAGCACAGTGGAATAAGCGCTTACCTAGCAAGCGCAGGGTCCTGAGTTCGATCCCAGTACCACAAAAAAAAAAAAAAAAAGAATAAAAATAAATAAATAAATAAAAAATCAATGTTTAATGGATGTTAATATGTGTTTTACAATGTATCATCTGGGCTAGATGTGGACACTCACGATTGTAATCCCAGCACTCTGGATGCTGAAGCAGGACGGTTACCGCAAGTTCGGGGTCAGACTGGGCTAAATAAGCCAGTTCAAGGTCAGTCTGCACTGTATAGTGAGAACTGGTCTCAAAAACACAAAACCAATAAGTATATGCTTTACTTTCTAATACGATGTGTATTGACAGATGTAGTCCACTTAAGCAACAATGCATTTGGAGATTTTCATTTTTAATATTTTAATGGGGTTTTAAGACCCAAACATTTCAGAAATGCTGATTTAGTGAAAAGGAGAAGCTAATGTTGGCATTCATAAACTGAGGGACTGTGGACACCTGTGCCTCGTAAAGTGACAGGCACTCTCTTTTCAACAGCAAATGCTTCCTTTGTGGACCACATTTCTCATAATATTTCCAACTTTTCATTATGACTAGTTGTCTCTCTTATGCTAATGTGCACTTGTCAAGCCTGTCGGGGGTCTTGGGGAGGCCAGTAGAGGCGTGTCAAGTGCAAGCAGGCATTTGTTTGCTGAAAGGGACTGTAAGTTCATAACACATGTTCATTCATCTTCTGCCATAATATTTTTCTCATGAATGAGCATTCAAAGAGACGGCATCTTCAACATTATCTTTTGCTATTAATGTTTGAAAGGCAAAACCCCACATGACTGGGACAACTGCACACAAAGACAATCCTTTCTCAAAGATGGGGCCATCCCTCAGCCTTATTGATTCCAGAACTATGACACCAGGCTGGGCAAATTATGAACCGTACTCCATTCCAGCCACTAATCCTTGAGAGCTGACCTTGCTATCTTGTAAGTGAGCCAATCTAGGGCCCCATATCACAAGTGCCCCTTCCCAACCACCTTAGCTGGAGTCATTGCCTGGCTTCCTCCTAGCTTTGCAGTGCAATTTTTTGTATAAACCTGTGCTTTAGTTTTAGTTTCATTTCTACAATAGCAAGGACTCACTTGACACAGACACTGTGATGCATTATTGTAACCTGAGAAGCTGGGAAGTCTTCTCTTGGTTCTACATCATCTTGATCTCTAATGCACACTGCACCATTTCATCCACAAGGAGGAATTTTCAATTGCTAAATGATTTTCTTTTTGTTTGTTTGGGCTAGAGATTAAACCCTACAAAATGTAATATATCAATTGTTTTTTACAAAATACTGATTATTTATGTTTTCAAAAATAAAGAAAATGAACATTTGGAAGTTCTCCCCTGTGGGAAGAGGAGCTAATCAGAAAGAACCAGGCTGGCTGCTACGCACATTGCAAGTCAGGTATGGACAACGGAGGAATCTGGGCTACAGTTTTTTAAAACAGAGCATTTAATAATAAAATTTTCCTTTTTTTGTTTTGCTTTTTTTCGGGGCTGGAGGTACAGCTCAGTGGGCTAAGTGCTTGCCGCTGAGCACTAGGGCCCTGAGTTCGATCCCCGGTCCCGGAAAAAAAAAATATGTTTCTTATGTTTTGCTTTTTTCCCCCTCTTTTTATGAGAAAAGGGAGGAAGAAAGAGAAGACAAATAAATTTAGATGGGAGAAATGCCAGAAACTTTTCCCACACTACCTATGAACCACAGATTTTGAAAAGATATATCAATTCTGAGTCAACGACTTTTTCCAGTTTTCAACACTGTCAGCCCACTTTGGGGGCCCAAGAGAGATATTTTTGAGGTTATAGGGTTAAAGAACACACGTGTGCAAGACATGAGCAGCAAGCACAGCTGCGGCACGGAGCAGAGCCGAGCAGACAGACAGACTCCAGCCCTTCTGTATCTTTATTGTACAGTTATTTTACAGGTTGTTATCTCATATTCACATTCTTACACAGTGTGTAACCAGAGCATGAGAGGTTACCTGTGCTACGTCATAACTGTATCCCACTATGCACCTGCACTAGACAAGCTGGACCGTGTCCTCAGGGGTCCTTACATGCCCTTGAGGGGATGTAAGCACTATGAGTGGCTACACCCAAGCACCAATAGCAATTCCTGTAAAAGCCAAGACTGTCAGAGCATTCATCTTCCAGATGGAATCTTCTGCTGCCTCATTTCTCCTCTACAATTCGCTTTCACGAGTGGATAAAAGTGATAGGTTCTGCCCAGTCTGGAGTAGAACTTCTTCTTTCCTGCACATGTGAAGAAACCCCAACAAGCTCCTAACAGGTCTCCCCTCAAATGTAGTCCCGGGAAAGGGTCCTCATAACCCCCAGCCTCCTTTACCTACCTCAGAGTAGCCCAGTGCTGCATGCAGAGCTCTCCTCTCTGTGTCAGGAGTAAAGGCTCTCTTCTCCCTTTTCTTATGTGCCTCACACCTAACAATAATGGTGCTGTGACTTGGAGAAAAGACTGTGGGCTCCTGGGACCAACTCCCAGTTCTGAGCCTCCTCTGCCTATGAGCTATCGTCCTTTCTTCTGGGACCTGCCTGTTTTCTCTTGCTAGCTTACATGAGACCCTGATCCACCTCATTTCTCACAGAAGAGCCTCCTCTGAGATTTGAGGTTTCCTCTCAGATTCTCATTCTCTCAGTCTCAAAAACATATGGGCCCAAACCAGGAAACTCTCTGCATGTCCTTTGGGCAGAGGTAACTACCCTCATGCTCCTTGGGCAGGACTACTGCCTTTAAGCCCCAAGACAAAATAATTGCCCTCGCACACTCTGGGAGGCCCCTGCACTCTAGGTGACAGCCAATGGAAACAGGTGTTGGGGTTTTCTCCTAGTCACACTGCCGCAACAAGTGGCAACTCCTTTTGAGAAGTGGGACCCAGGCCGTTTTGGCTGTAGCTGTTGGCTCCTCTCTTAATTTGGTCACTATAGGAAATATTCTTTCCTTCCCTCACAAGGACACACCATTGAGGTGCCTTGTTCATAATCTTCCCTTGCATGGTCTCAGGCAGACCATAAAACTCAAAATCTTAATTTCTTACTGTAAGGTCTCTTGGCCACAATTTGAAATCAGTAATGTCAGCAAATGGCCAGAAGGGGAAGATTTTGACCCTTTAATGCTCCAAGACCTAGACAATTTTTTCATCACACTGGGAAGTGGACAGAAATCCCATACATTGAGGCCCTTCTCACCTTGAGGACACCTCCCTCACTTATACAGTCATGTAAGGGGGCCCAAGTGCTCCTGGCCCATGCTACTCTGTGTCGTTCTGTTCCCACTGCTTCAACAGATCATTTACATGATATTCCCCGAGTCTGTTTTCCCTCTCCCCCATACTCTCAAGCCCCAACTCCTCAGCCTCCTCAGCCAGAGGCTCCTGAGCTTTCTGCCTCACCCCTTCTCCTTGCCTCACCCTCTGTGGCCTCCACTTCTTCCTATAAGTCCTCACCCCGATCTAAAACTCCTCAGTCTCCCTAACCTGAGACACCCATCTCATCTGACAGCCCTCCTTCCTCTTCTTCCTCTGCTCCCCTGTTGCCACTTCGCCCTCCAGCTCAGTACATCTCCTCTCATGTCCCTTGGCCACAAGAAGGAGCACACGGTACTTGGGTGCCATCTAGCGACTGCTTACCATGTGGTCCTCACAGCCACCTTGCTCAGGGTCACATGGGCACTGGCAGCCATCTTACCCTGGTTCACATGAGGAACAACAGTATTACTGTTTATGTCTCCTGTCCCCCGAAATCCTCATGCAGTCATGGGGTGCTTTTCTAGCATTTGTGATTGATCCACGATCCAGTGCTGGGATTATGGCTGGGAGTGCTATACCCGCACTAGGGTGGGTAGTTTACATACAATATAAAGGAGGGAAAGAGGCTGCTTGCCACCTTTCTCCCTTTTTGCTCTTGTTGCCTTTGCTGTTTTCCGCTGCCAGGAACTGTTGCCCTCTTCCTTGTTCCACTCTGCCTGGGAGCCAGCCAGGTGCAGACTGAAACCTCCAGAAACTGTAAGCTAAATAAATCTTTCCTACTTTAATTTTAGGTGTTGGGTATTTTGTCTCAGCAACAAGAGAAATGTAACCAAGCCAGGCAGCCTTCTTGCGATCTCTCATCACGTGATCATCAGTAGCCATTTTGTTGTGGGTCACATGGAAACCCGTCATCATTTTGTGACCCATGCCCACATGACCACAGCAGCCATCTTGTCATGGGCCACATGGTACTAAGTCACCATCTTGTGCTTCTCAGGCACAGGGTGAGAAACAATCCTCTTCTTGTCAGTCCAGTAATAGCCCACAGGGCAAAAGGTGGCCAAATGGCCATCTTCACCTCCCATTCAGCAGTCCTCTCAGCCTCAACCATTACTCTCCCTTCAGGAGCAGGCTGTCCCTGAGAGACTAGTTCCTACCCATGTGCCTTTTCCCCACACCAGCCTGTCCCAAATTAAGCACAAGTTAGTTTCCTTCTCTACTGATCCACAAACTTCTATGAGAGAGTTTGAATTTATAACGAATGGTTATGATTTACATTTTAAGGATGTTTATGTGATTGTAAGCACCACTCTTTCCTCTCAACAAAGAACTTGACTATGGCAGGTGGCTCAAGAGGAAGCTGATCATAGACATCGTGCAAATACTGCTGAAAATAACTCTGGGCCACTTACACTGCCAGAATAGGACCCCAGGTGGGATTATCAAAATAGAGATGGTCTAGTAAATTACATAAGATATTTAATTGTGGCCCTGAATAAAATAGCCCACAAGCCCACTAATTACAACAAACTTTTAGAACAAGTCCAAGAGGCTAATGAAAATCGAGCTGAGCCATGTTTCTCATATGTCTTAATTAAGACACTTTAATTAAGTTTGCTAATGTAGATCCAGACTTTCCTGAAGGAACACTTGTTATTAATTCCTTCTTTATTTCCCAGTCTGCCCCTGACATTTGGACAAAATTACAAAATGCTGAACTTGGCCTTTGAGCCCCACAGGGGGCTTAGCATGGCCTTAACATGGCCTTTTATTTCTTCAATAGCAGTGAACAAAAACAAAAGGAAGAACAAGAGGCCCCAAAATTGGAATCCTGCTAAAATAAAGATGATCTGTTAGCAGAAGCACTCACAGCTCTTAAAGCAGGTAAACAGAAACAAGGCAAACCCATCTGAGCCCCTCCTGGAGCTTGCTTGAAGTGTAGCAAAGGACACTCTGGGAAGGAGACTACCTCAACCCACAACCTCCACCTGGGCCCTGTCCACTCCGCAACTTCAAGAGCCATTGGAAGTGTGACTGTCATAGGTGCCAGAGAGCTCATAAGCCATCCATTAATTCCTTGTGCTCACAGGAGATCTAAGAGCCACTGGATTCATCATTGGCTCATCTGCTTGGTCTTGCCCCAGAAGAGAGCTAATGGCACTTGGGGTCTCTAGCCCACGTTAAGGTATCCTTCTTGGTGCCCTGAGTCTCCCTGGATTTTTCAGGTAAGATACTCTATTTTAGTGTAGACACAGGGGCCACGTACATTGTTCTTCTTGAGTTTTGAGGTCACTGTTTTAGATTCACAGTCTCTATAGTTGGAGTTGATGGCCAACTTATACGACCCCTGCGAACAAGACTTATTCCCTATAGATACTAAACTCCAAACTCTTTTTTGGAGCCATCACTTCTTCAGCCCAGCCCTTGCTGCTGACCTTACAGCTGTCAACCTTAAATTCAGCACCACCCTTCAGTACATAGGTGACCTCCTTTTATGTTCTTCCTGTCAATCTAGCTGTTTATATGTCATGCAGTAGCTCTCTTGAATTTCCTCTCCAACTGTGGGTACTGGATCTCTCCTGATAAAGCACCAGTAGACTCCCTGAATGTCAACCTCATACTTTTCAGGTGATGCCAATGTGCCCCTCACCCCTTTTAGACAGGGACCTCCTCCAAAGTCATATCTTCTTTACTTTCTCCATCGCTACCACGCTTGTCCTCCAAATCTCATCACAGCATGCTGTGAGTCCATTCCATCAACTTCCTCCTTTCCCTGTTTGATCGCATAGTGCGGGACACTCCTAATCCCACTTGGGCTTCTCACGCTCCACCTATACTCATATCCCTCAAAGATCCTTCAGTCCTCCCTTGTATTTCCCAGTACACCATCGCTTGGTGTCTCAAAACCCTAGTGAAACACCTTTTAGACCATGGTTTTCTCAGAGCTACCTTCACTATACAACACTCCCGTTCTCCTGGTACTCAACCCCAATGGTAACTATTGCCTAGTACAAGATCTTTGGCTAATCAACAATGCTTTTACCTAATCCACCCAGAGGTGCCAAACTCTTACCCTATACTTACACTCTCTCATGTCACCTCCTTCCACTACCACTTCACAGTCTTAGACTTCAACAATGCCTTCTTCACTATCCCTTCACGCCCTGACAGCCAAGATAGTTTTGCTTACTAGTGGACTGATGCAGACACTCTAAGGTCCCTACAACTCTCCTGGACAGTTCCTCATCAAGAATTCAGGGATAGTCCTCACTTCTCTAGCCAAACCCTTGCTGCTGACCTCACCGCTCTAAATCTCAAACCCAGCACCATCCTTCAGCACATAGGTGACCTCCTTTGATGTTCTCCCTCCCTCAGTCTAGCTATATGTCATGAAGTCACATTCCTCAATTTCCTCTCCAACTGTGGGTACTGGGTCTCTCCTGATAACGCTCAAATACCCTCTCCAAAAGTCAAATATCTGGGGCTTACACTCACTGACATCACTTGCTTCATCACCACTGATTGTAAGTCAGTCCTCCAAAGTCTCCAAGTACCCACAACCAAGCAACAAGTCCTGTCTGTCCTTGGGTTAGCCAACTTTCATCTCTGGATTCTTAATTTTTCTACCCTAGCTCAACCTTTGTACAAAGTCTCCAAGGGCTCCTTATCAGAAAGCCTGGACCTTAACACACCTATTTACTGTGCATTTCAGAAGCTCAAAGAGGCTGTTCTAAGGCCCCCAGCCATCACTCTCCCTAACCTCACTCAATCCTTCACGTTTGCAATGCCTCTCAAGGTCAGAATGCCATAGATGTCCTGGGACACAAAAATAGAACTTCCTTTCAAGCAGGAGCCTATCTCTCGGAATAATTAAACAACACAGTATGTGGGTTGGCTCCCTGCCTCCAAGCTCCTGCTGCAGCAGCCACATTAAAACAAGAGGTAAAAAAGTTCACTCTGGGACAATTGATCACAGTACACTCACCTCATCATCTTAAGGAACTCCACACTAATAAGACTCTTCCTGCCCTAATGACTCCTTCTCGTTTACAACAAGTTCAATTAACACTCATACAGGATCCTTTCATCACTATTGCTACTAGTGGAGTCCTCAACCCAGCCACTTTACTCCCCATCCCAAATGAGCTTCCCCAACATAATTGTGTAGAGGTTTTACACACGACCCTGAGTCACTTTCCCCACATTAGCAGCACTCCTCACCCTATGGCCTCTTACCCTTGTTTATGGGTAGCAGCTCAGCAAACACAGATGCTCAAAAGAGCACAGGATATGCCATAAGTAATGGTTCTACAGTGATAGAGGCAGGCATACTGCCACCTGGAACATCTTCACAAAAGGCAGAACTCACACCCCTTACATGAGCACTCACATTAGTCACAGACAAAACCATAAAGAATTACAGACTCCAAATACAAATTCAGTATACTTCACTCTCATCCTGCCATCTGCCAAGAAAGAGGATTTACCATCACCAAGGGTACTCGCATCCCCAACGTACCTCTCATCCTCAGACTCCTAGAAGCAGCTCAGCACCCAAAAGCAGGTTGCAGTCATTCATTGCAGGGGACACCAGACTTAATCAGATCCTGTTACGCAGGATAATGCCTTTGCTGACACATGGGCAAAAATATCTGTTCAATAACCATACCTTTTCACCTCCTTCCTGGCATTCCAAAGGCTATGCCATCACTCCAGTACTGACCAGAACAATTACAATTCCTCCACAAACCTCATCATCACCAAAACACAGAGGGAGGGATCTTCCAAGAGTCAAAGCTTCTCCTCCCAGACCAACAAGCACAGGCCATCATCGCAAACTTACACAACTGCTTTCAGGTCAAAACTTAGGCTTTATATAAACTCCTAGTTCCTATGACCACACATCTCTCGCTAAGAGCCATTACATGCCAATTCACCCAAACTGCCAGTTATGTGCTAAAATTTCTCCTCAGGGGAGCTCACCACCCCCTCCTTCCCAACTCACCAGCTTCGTGGACACAGCCAGATGAAGAATGGAAGATTGACTTCATGCACATGCCTCACCACAAAACTTACAGATACCTCCTCATTTTCACCTGGACTTTCTAAGGTTGGATAGAGGCCTTTCCTACTGCTTGGGAGACTGTAGATGTGGTTCCAAAGGTTCTCATACAGGGCTTTATTCCCACATTTGGATACCACAGACTATCCCATCAGAAAATGGTCCAGCATTTGCTTCATGAATCGCTCAACAGGTCACTCTGTGTCTCAAGATTGCTTGGCACCTACACATACCTTATCACCTGCAGTCCTCTGGGAAAATAGAAAAGGCAAATACGCTTTTAAAAGCACACCTAAAAAAGCACATCTTAGATCTACACTTGCCCTGGCCTCAGCTCCTTCCCTTAGCTTTAACTAGACTCAGGGCCCCTCGAGGGCTCCCACTTTCTTAAATCCTTTTGAGTTCATGTATGTTAGACCATTTCTTCTCCACAACTTCCCTTTTCCTCAGAACCCCTCTCCTATTGCTTACTATATTCTGGTGTTACCCTTTCTCTGATACCTGCTACGATAGCATGCTGGCCTCTCTCTTTCACAGTAGTGGATGACACACAGCCAAAGTCTTCCACAGCTCCTGGAGAGTTCATATATATCAAGTCTCCAAAGCCCACAGGATTACAGCCAAGGTTGTCTGGACCCACCTGGTCATCTTGACAAGACAAACAGTGATCAAGGTCAACAGCCTCTCATCCTAGTTCCACATCACCCAAGCAAAATAGTGCCCTAACAATCCTGTCACCCCAGACTCCAAGCTTTTAACACCAGTGCAATCATTACAACTCTTATCTGCCACTCACATCAAACTCAGCAAGGTCTCTAGCATGGAGAGACCTTGTATGTATTGCTATCCAACTTGGTTTTGCATATGAATTGTCCCACTAATCTTCATGTTTGGTGTTGTGCTCTGGACTGTCTGCCCAGAGGATTTTCAAGTCCCACATAAGGTAGCTTTTGTATATTTTTACCTTATTGCCATCCTCAGGCTCTGCACTCTCATCTGTCTACCCTACCGACATCTTCAGTAGGTACACTCCCCTGCTGCTTCCCACAACACCTCTCAAATATGACTTAACTCATAAGCCTCATGCTCCTCCTACCCCTAACTCTTGCCCATCCACCTCCAGCTACATGTATACCACAACCCATGTACACCATGACACCTACCCAAACAGACCAAGGGCTAATAGGTTCTCACAATTTTACTCACTCAATTCCAACAGTTACCTTTTATGTTCCATACTGTTCCCTTGTACTACACAGTCTAACTTGGGATAAGGCATATGGAAGGGGAGAAGTTACCAGGCAAAAACTCCGCTTGATATTACCAAGTGCAAATAACCTATGGAAATTTATTGCTGTCTGGATAGTCTATGGATCAGTCCCTGGCATTCCATGCCCCACCAGCAAAAATGTGTCTATGTCATTG
Source organism: Dinomys branickii (assembly GCA_004027595.1). NCBI lineage: Eukaryota > Metazoa > Chordata > Mammalia > Rodentia > Dinomyidae > Dinomys > Dinomys branickii. The sequence continues at coordinate 12,005 of PVLD010030118.1, forward strand.
TTTTGTTTCTTGACACATTGGGTTTCAGGACCATAAGTATAAATACATTTGGGAAAACCTTAAAAGATGCAGACCCACTCGTCTCAGTCTGGTATGTGAATTGGGGTATAACATCAGACAGGTAACATTTTCAGTTCTTAATGTATCACACCCCTAATTCATCCTGGGCAAAATTGTAAGACTCTACTTCCATACTGTAGGCAGTGCATGGCAAAAACCTTAAAAACTTGGCTTATAACCCCATTTCCTATTATAGATGCTCGGCCTACCCTCCCACCATTCCACAACCACACATCACCTCCCCTATTCCTCAGCTCCTCTTACCTGCCTATGAAACTCACATTCCTCAAACCTCACAGAATGGGTTCCTTACCGACAAGATCTACGCATATTGGCTTCTATGCACGGAAATACCTCCCACCTATCTTTTCTAAGAAGTGCAGCCATAGTAGGCCTTCTTTCTATTCACAACTCTCAATAATGGTCAGCCAATCCTATCCTACTTGTCTAATTTCTCAGGTTAAAAGTCCTCTCTACAGCTGGAAGAGCTACCTGCTGTGATCCTTGCATCTCACACACAGGAAATATGACAGTCTGCCCACCCAGGGGATGGTTTATAGGATGCAAAAAAGGAGTTTACACTTGCCTTCCTCCTCAGTGGACAGGATCATGTGTTAGTCCTCCTTCTCCCAGCTTTGACTATACTCAAGATTCTATAGAAATGCCTCTCCTATCCCAGCCTCAGGACATCCATCTTGGTTGCAAAACAAGAGCTATTAACATGCTGATTCTTATTGGGGTGAAAATTCTCTCAGTTCTTGGAATTGGTTTCACAGCAGGGCAAATACAGATCAGCATTCATGCCAGAGAGGTTTATCACCAACTTTTCCTCAAACTTCACCGAATAATAGGTGATATAACACCTGCTATTCACTCACTTCAAGACCAAATTAATAGCCTTGCACCAGTTACCCTCCCAAACTATCTAGCTCTCGATATCCTGACAGTGAAGAAAGTGGACACTCCTGTGATGCTGGAAGAAGAATGGGGTTACTTTACCAATGAATGAGAGATCATCACAGACCCAGTAAAGAGCCTTGACAATTGGCTAGAACTCAAAGGCCAAGAGCTGAAAACGTCAATACTGTTGCCCCTTGCCATGGTCATGGTGGAATGACCAATTTGTTTCATGCACACCCTTCCTGCTTCTTCTTGTGGGTCCTTCAGTCATGATAATGACCTGTTTACTCATAGCACGCACCCCGCCTTTTAAAACTTTTTTCGGGGTTTCTTCAATCGCAGATGCGTGCCTTCACTAACCAGGAGCTCCTTATCCCAGCTGAGACACCTGACACCAGCTTCTGTATGGGCAGGGACTGTGGTCCTTTCAGTTCTCTCACTACCAACTGGATGCCCCGTTCAGCACGAAGCAGTCTGAGAGACTCATTGCCGCTTTAGAACAAGTAAAATACAGGAAAGATAGGTTCCTGCATGTCTGGAGTACAATTTCCTCTTAACATCCTGCATGTAAAGAAACCACCAATCAGCTCCTAACTGCTAACTGAACCACACCTCAAGCTCAGGCCCTGACGGGGTTCTCAAAACCTCTGGCCTCTGTTACCTTCCTCAGAGGAGCCCAGTGCTGCAAGCAGAGCTCTCCTCTCTGTGGCCCGGGCAAAGGCACGCTTCTCGCTTTGCTTTTCTTCCACACAGTAATCATAACAAAAAATGTGTATTCTGTTCTTGCAAGCAGTAAGCGCTAACAGCGAGAGAGTGCTATTGAGACTTGTGGTGACGAGGCCCTTTTTGAAACAGTCATGTGTTGTTACAGTTGGTAGGACTAAATTTTACATCTTTCAGCGTGAATAATTCTGGAGCCCACAAACAGATCACGTAAAAGTTTTTTGTCCTCCTTTTCAGTTTTCTTAAAGCTGAATATCTTTTTCCCCTCATTTTACTCTAAGAACCAGATAATGGGTCTGCTAATCTAGAATCAGGATGCTTCTTGCACTACCACTGCTCGATGTGTAGATCTGTGCCGACTGCATGGCAGCGTCACTCAGGCAGGGCAAAGGGAGCACAGAGAATCATCACCAGGTTTTTTTGGTCCAACAACAGCAAGTCCTGGGCCCTTGTCTTTCCCCACCCCCTGAGTAACTTAGCACCATTTGTAATCTGGAGTATCCAGTCTCCGGGTGGATCTACCATCACAAAGACACCCTGAAATTTCTCAGGCTTTTCTCTCTCTGATGCAGGAAGAAGAAGACAAGTCAGACAACAGTGCAAAGCAAGATTCAATTTTATTTACAGGGAAAGGATAGGGAGCAATACCAAGTCAATTTGAGAAGTCTCGTCCCCAGTGCTGAGTTAAGCAGAGGAATGGTGGGAGGCCTGTATTTATGGGCTTGAGGTAATGAAGCCTCCTTTCGTGGGCACTCTCGTTCCATGTGTGGGTCTGTATCCGCACTAGGGGTTTGGTGTCAGTCTGAATCCAACATTGCAACAATTTGGGTGGACAATATGAGTAAAGACTGACAAGATTTCTTATAGCCTCTGAATAGATTCTCAGGACACTATAGAGGCTACTATTCCACTAAATTCTAAAGGTCCTATCTCTTTTTTCTGACCTTCAAAAGAACTCCTTGCTATCCCTGCAAGTTCTATGATTCACTGGCCCCCAATATACGATTGGAAACACCATAGATTGCCCTGTCTAACCGGGGACCAGTGGCATCGACTGGTCACAGCTTGAGGAAGATCAATAGTGTGTCAGGTCATATGGGATCTCAAGACTGCCTCGGATGTTTGCATGGGGGCCCCAGGGAAGCACACTGCACAGAAACCAGAGAGCAGTAGGCATCAGCCACCAAGAGGAGCTGTGACACCACCATAGACTCCCATCCAGAGGTCTGCAGGACTTCAGAAGCATGGTAGCTGATGAAATCCATTGCCTGGGATTTCACTTGTTGTGCACTGTAGAAGTCGGCCAAGATGAGATGTCCACAGCATCTCCACACAGAGGCTGCGGCTGAGGGCGTCCTCACACATGAGCTTCAGGCGCTCCAGGCCATACTTGTCTGCAGCTGCCAACAGTCTGCGTGCCATTCTGCCGAGGTTTGGAGCCTTCAAGCTTAAATGAAGGGCATCATATCTTTCAAAACTTCAGGATCCATATCTCTGATTTCAACTCGATTCTTTCTTCTCTCCTCCATTTCATGTTCAAACATCGCACTAAAGACTGGAGTATGAGCTGCCAAGATGGCTTTGTGAGCCTGGAATTGCTGGCCAGCCACACGCAAGCAGAGTCCGTGAACCGGGAAGTCTTCCACAGCTCTCCTAGTTCCTCTGCCAGTCTGCACTCAGGAGCCTTCACCATATTCGCGGTGTCCTGGCCCGAAATCTCTTCAGAATGGTGTTCCACTCTCACTTAACAGAAGAGGGTGAGCTGGTCTTCGCAGAGAAGCACATGGGCCACCTCCAGAAGGGTATCTTGAAGGATGAATTTCCTGAATCCCCAATCTTAGCCTTGCACAAATCCACAAACATTGTGACATGACATTCCTTTTGTTTTCTCCCCCTCAGCATTCACAATGTAAAAGGCAGCACTGGCTCCCATTCTACTGTGAGACCCCCCTAACTGGAATACAAGTGATAATGGGCTGAATACTTTAAGGGAGCATCACTGTGCTCTAAGGAAGGGGCTTTTTTTTGCTACTCATCACCACATTAACCTCTGTAAGGTATCGTAAGTACATCAGGGATCGATTGAATGCCCCACTGCATTTCTCAAGTGTCCCTCAAAGGACTATCAGACGTATACACCCCAGGAGCCAGAGGCACCTGAGAGAGCTCATACCATTAACATGGTTTTGTTGCTCAGTGAGACCTGATATCTGCTGCAATCTGCAGAAGTTAGGTTTTGTAGGGATGACTTGAACCAGCTGATATCAATGGCCCAGAAAATGCTTCATAAATACAGGATGCAGAATGGAAATTTAAGCAAGAAAATAGAAAGGTAATGATGGCAGCTCATAGCAGTGAGGCCCAGTCAGGGGCTAGCAAAAGAGGGGAAAAAGGTAAACAAGGAGGAAATTATTTTGCTTCCAGATCCTGACCACTGTCCCTATTGCGGGGAGAAGGAACATTGTAAACAGAGCTGTCCAAACCTGTTGAACAAGACAAAAAGCAAGAAAAAGGAAGTGTCTGTGGTGGAATCAAAGGACCTCTAGGATTTTCGGGGTTGAAGGTCTCTGTGGTTTGGCCGCAGGGAATCCATGTTAATCATAAATGTAGGGGGAAACCTGTTAGTCTCCTGATAGACATTATCATGGATCTGTCAGTAGTTCCACAGCTGGTAGCTCCTCTTTTGGGACAGGAAATATATGCTGAAGATATGACAGTTCAGACATCAACCTATTCTTTTTGTGAACCATGGCAGGTTCAGCTTGCAGGACATGCAGTTATCTAGTCTTTCCTGCTTATGCCCAAGTGTCTTTTACCCCTCCTGAGCCAAGTTCTTTGCAAGGTCAGGGCTCAAATTTCTTTTATTGCCCAATAAACTGTTTTATCAACAGGAAGAGAGTCCCACTTTGATGCTCATATGTTAAATGTTACCTTACCTATAGAGGAGGGATATTGCCTCCCCCATTCTATTGATGTGGAGCAATCCACTCTCTCATTGAACTAAAAGTTTTTCAAAAGATTGGGCAGAGAGTAATATCCAACTCTGGCAACTCATATGCTGCCAAGTATAGGGGTTAGTGGGACACACGAGGCTGGTTCCCTTAGGACAATCCCCAATGGCTATGGAAGCTAGAAAAGGCATAAGTAACGTACTAAACATTTGTTTGAGGTAGATATACTTAGAGATTGTCAGTCCCCTTGCAATGAGAAACCCACCATGCATGACCTGCAGGTAGTAAATGCCCTGGTTGTAATTCTCCACCCCAAAGTAACCAATACTTATACCTTGCTTAGTCTCTTCCACCAACCCAGACCTTGTATACTGTGTTGGATTTAAAAGCAACTTTCATCGGCTTGCTAGCGGCGGAGACACCCGGCGGTCCCACGTTTCGCGCGTGTCGGGCGAGCCGCGCGGGGGGTCCCAAGCGCCGCCGGAAGGACGGCTCGATCCCTCCCGCCCCCCACCCCCCGACCCGGCGCAGCTCTCCGGCGACTCCCGACAGAGATCGGCTCTCTGGCGGCGGCAACGCCCAGCGGGCTCACGTTC
>PVLD010030119.1:0-17230 GCA_004027595.1 Dinomys branickii
GATCAACTGTCTGACTAAATTTGCATGTCTGTATATGGGTCCATACATCTACAATTCGAAGATATCAATGGATAAAGCAACAACTACTGTTGAGACCATATCACCTTGTCTATAGATTAGTTGTGATTGTACTATTTTCTATGATAATGGGTGTCTGTTTGTCAATATGTTTTTGTACTTTTATGTTTGTAAAATAAAATAAAAAAAAAAAGAAAACAGACAACCCAGAAATAAAGTAAAATGCAAATGTAAATAAATTACCTTATTATAAAAGAGAATAAACAAAAATTATTTTAAAAGTGCATCATTATCCTAAAAGTATAATTCATGCATATTCAATATATACATAATAGATAGAAATATAAAAAAAATCACTTATCACTGGACTGTAGGACTATAGATAAATACGTTTTCTTCTTTAAATTTTTCATATTGTCTAAAATACCTATGCAAAACTTATAATAATTTAAAAATAATAGTAAGTTATTTGTAAGTGATTGAGGGTATAACTCATGGGTAAAGCATGTGCTTAGCATGCACAAGGCCTGGGAGTAGGGGTATTTTCTAAAAAGTTCATTACTTTTCTTTCCTCAAATATAAACCAAGAAATATCTTAGATATACAATTTCAATGTAATAGTGACAAATGAACAATTGTTAACAACTCAAGACAAATCAGTTTAAGGCCTGATTTTTCTTACATATCTCTGGAGATAGACCTTGCTTCAAGTGAAGAATTAAAGTTTCAAGTCAACTGTTGGAAACAGTGAACAAGCATGTGTACGGACAGAGAACACAAGGACAAATTTGCATGGGGACATCTTGCCCAGTTCCGGTAACTTAACTACTCAATGCTCTGTGCAAGATGAATTGATTTAAGTCGTATGGCAAGTGCTACCCGAGGAAGACACTGGAACCGAAGTCATCATCTGGCATGGCTACATCAAGGGAAGCTGCTGCCAGCAGGAAGACAGTAAAAGCAGATCAGGTTGCTTAACAAACTGCATGACACTGAGCTCAGAAACTGGGGGAACACCCTGAGGGGCTACAGAAATCTTTGGGATAAGTAGAGAAAACCAAACATTGTGGACATTTTAATAAATGCTGAAGTGAGATGCAGTAGTCCTATTAAAGTACCCAAGCCATAACACATTATTTCCCAGTCTTTCCTTAGAAATAAAAGTTAAGTCTCTCAGCAGAAATAGAAGATGATAAGCCAGTAGATGGGTGACTTCATGCTTATAGCTTTCTACCCTTGTGAAACTAGTTACTCTAGTTTTTAATCTAATTACAAATAGCTGATATTGACTATTTACTGTACAGAAAGTATTTGGAGAAATACTTCACACCTGTCTGTTTAAAAACAATATGCCTCTGGGAAAAATATGTAGACAGGCACAAACCATAACATTCTGTCCCTGGCTCCCAAAGACTCATCATGTACATCTCTTTATGCAGAAGACATTCTAGTACATCTCTAAGCATTGCCAAAGTCCTAACGGTTTCAGTGTTGCTGAAAAGTCTCCTCTGAGATCTAAGGCAGACTCAGCTGTGAGCACCTGTACAAATGAAAAGTTAAGCACTTCCAACATTCGATGGCACATGACAGACACCTCCACTCCAAAAGTTACAAACAGGGAGATACAAAGCATTGGGACCAAAGCAAGTCCAATATCCAGCAGGGCAAACATTAAGTCCTATAGTTCCACATGCAAAATCTGAGGCAATCTTTGGCAAATTCTGAGCTCCATATGGCTCTGCGTCCAAGACACTTCTGGTGGTTGTAGCTCCTATGATTTCTCTCTTGGGCTCACTTTTCTCCCTCCTGGAAGTTTCCCTCAGGCAATGCAGATGCCAGTCTTCTCCAAACTTCTGGGGGCGCCACCGCGCCCAGAAGTCTGGCTTCACCCTCACAGCTTCACACACTGCCCTCTCAGGAGCACACTGCCTGGCCTCCCAGACCTTCTTCTGAAATCTGGGTAGAAGCCTTTATAACCTCTCAACTCTTGCATTCTGCATGCTCCTAAAACCAGCACCATGTGCATGATGCCACGGTCTGCTGCCAGCTGGAGCAGTAGCTAAGCTTTCTTCTCTCTTGGTTGTAGCGATTGAGTGCCTGGATCACTAAGCACTCTGAACCTGATTCTGAGGAGAAAATTTTCTATGCTGCCACTATTATGGAAACCTGGTGTGGCTGCTGCCATTTTAAAACCTAGTGGGGCTGCTGCCACCACCATTCTGGACAATGGTGCTCCGCAGCTTTCTCCTCAAAGCAGTCTTTCCCTTGTGTAGGTTTGAGGATGTAAAGGGTGGAGACTCCCTGCTTCTTGTGATGCCCTCAAGCCATCTTTTACATTCTCTTATTCCTTCTCAGCAATCCAGATCTCCTCAGCTCTATCTCTGCAGACCACAGCTCCACGGGAGCTTTTCTCCTAGCCAAACTCACAACATTTTAAATCATCCTGCTGGACTCTGTGCTCTTGATTTGCAACATAAATCCAGCTAAAAGCCACAGACAATAGCCATGACACTTTTTCAACATTTAACTGTTTAAATTTCTTCTGCCAGATTAATTAGTCCACTGCCCTTAATCTTAGTCTCAGGCAGAATCTCTGGACACAAGCAAAATGCAGACAAACCTTCTGCCACGCCATAACATACATCATCTGGAGTCCAACAACCAGTGCTATCCTTTTTCCCAGCAGAAACTTCCTGAGCCTGGTCTTTACCCATAGGATTTCTACCAGCCTTCTGGTTTTCTGAGCTCTGCTCAGAATCTCCCATACAGAATAGCGTCAGATATTCCACCTCTACTCTTTCAGGCGACATCTCTGAACCTTTCTAAACTCTTCTCACAAACCACTTTCAAAGGCTCTTGAACCACATGGTCAAGTACAGTCATGCCAATGATCCCAATTCTCTGGTACCAATTTCTTTTTGGGTTACTTTTCTCTCAATACTGAGATAAAATACCTGACACCCAGAATGAAAGAAGGAAAGGTTTATTTCCCTCACAGTCTGTGGAGGTTTCAGTCCCTAATCAGCTGGCTCCAAGGCAGAGTGGCACATGGCAGAGGGCAACAGTTCATGGCAGCAGAAGACAACAAAAGCAACAAGAGCAAAAATGCAGAAACAATAGCAGCAAGGAAACCTCTTTCCCTCCCTTATAGTGTACACAGGCTGCTCACCCCAGGGCGAGTGTAGCACTCACTCATAATCCCAGCATTAGACCATGGATTGGTCACAAACTCTAGAAGCCTGTCCCATGACTGTGAGTCTTTGGGGGGGAGTCACCCAGACAGAAACCATAACAAGTAGGCTACCTTAATCAAAGTAGACATTATTGTTAAGGTACTATAACTTCTCTAAAATACAAGAGGTCACACAGACCAGTTATGGATCTATTTGTACCCATCTTAGTCCTAAAAAGATGAGACTGCTTTTCTTTATGCATTGATGTGAAATGCTACACTCATAAAGTTTAGTTTCTGGCAATTAGGGTTAGGTTTGATTCATAAGATAACTTTCTATATCCCATCACATTTTGTTTTCTATGGAAAGACTGAAAATTTAGAAGATAAAAGAGAGAGAGAGAAAGAGAGATGAGTTATAATTTTTGTCATCTTTCACCCTCAGCGTTTTATAGCCTGGTAAATCTCTTCAAGCTAACCTCATTTTATTAGAACAACAATACATAATGGCCTTATTTCATGCCTTTCCCCACCTGTACTATAAACTCCTCAGAGTGAGTGCCGGCTTTTGCTGGTAACAGAGAACCAGTCTTACATTTCCCAAAATTAGTCCAGTGTGTTCCACTGACCACAGAAGCCACCATTCATTCCGTGCAAAAAGTGTTCTGTGGTCAAATAAATTGAAGAACTGCTGCAAATCCTTCTTTTGAATAACACGGCATTCCTTTCAAATTTAACCCAGCCCACAAGTTCCTGTATTCATTCGGTCGTGAACCCGCCCATTTCCAGAGCATGGAATTGTTACAACCTATTGACAAGCTGGGGAAGCTACTGTACTAGGCAAACACTATACTGTTAACCAAGAATACGGATCTTTTGATAAGTTCATCATTTCTCTGCATAAATTTAGAACTCTCATGTTTACTATCTTCTACTTAACGTTCTGAGAAATTCAAATATTTCTAAATGTCATTGATACTTAGTCTTTCTCAGCTACCATGATGGACAAGGTGGAAAATACAGCAACAGGATTTAGAGGCAGTGGCTATTCATCCTGACCAAGCAGGTTATGTAGCCTCAGCTCTTTGCATTTAGCTCCAAATCTTATGATTAACTTGCCTGCTCATGGCTACAGGGAGATTTAATACCTAGAGAAAGCAGGCATGTTGATGCTAAAAGAAAACACCGAATTCTGCACTGCTGGTGGGAGTACAGATTGGTGAAACCACTGTGGAAATGAGTGTGGACATTCCTCACAAAATGAGGATTGGAGGTCCCACTTAACCCAGCTATTCCCCTCTGGGTATTTTCCCAGAAGAATTAAAAACTTTATACCACAGCGATATATGTGCACCCATGTCTATAGCAGCACAATTTGTCATAGCTAAATCTTGGAAACAACCCAAATGCCCATCAACTGAGGAGTGGATAAAAAAGATATGGAATTCTCATACAATGGAGTATTACTCAGCTATAGAAAAAGATAAAGTTGAGGCTTTTATAAGTAAACAGATGCAGCTAGAGACCATACTCATAAGTGAAATAAATTGGAGCCACATGTGTAGACATCACATTGTCTCCCTAGTGTAAGAACATGAGAGAGTAAGTGGAACCCAAAACGTACAATAGACATTGGGAAAGGGAAAGAAATTGCTCAACAGAGGAGACAACTGGGATTAGGGAAAGTAGAAAAAGAAAGAAGGAAGGAAGGGGATTTTATATATATACCTTGGCGATAACTGTACTGCTGATTTCTAATGGTTTACTGAAAGGAACACTTAAAGTTTTATTTACTTATTTCTTTATTTAGACCAATTCTGCATGCTTATATCTGGTAGTCTGAACAACTAATTTGAAGACAATAATATGCAACATGACAGCCACTGTTGAATTCCTATCACGTTGTTTGATGAAACTCTGTATGATTTATAAATTTTTTGGTTTTATTTTTTATTCTCTTTAATGGTTTGATGAATCTTGCATTCTTACATCTGGTCATATGACCAACTTTGATGAAGATAAAATTATGTACATATTATATATTTTACATATATGTACATATTACATATATTTTTATGTTAATATAAAAATAATAATATATTTTATATATTACATATATTACAACCACTATTAATCCTTATCATTTTATTCTGAAACCCTGTATCATTCTTATTGTTTTGGCGTTGTTTTGTTTCTCTCTACATTGTTGGCATTTTGATATTGTTCTTCTTTTAAATTCTCTTCAAAATAAATTTTAAGAAAAGAAAACAGAGTACTGGGCCAGGCATACAGCTCAGTGGCACAGCACCTGCCTGGCAAATGCAAGGTTCTGAATTTAATTCCTGGTAACAAAAAAAAAAAAAAAAAAGCAAAAGAAAACAGGGTAATATTGAAAAGCGATACACCAACTGGAGCAAGTGTAATCTCGTGGTAAGATTATCAGTCCTCTAGTTTATCAAATCATCTATAAACTACGAAAGCCTAGTTTGGAAAACTGACATTGATCAAAGTATAAAGCATTTTTGAAATCCCACAGAAATGCCTCTCGTGTCATACGACGGTGTGCGTATGTGCGTGCACAAGTCTGTGTGTATAAAATTCCATCAGCAAGCCAAAATATCTGATGGAATTGTGAAGTATGATCATCACTACAGCAAAATGCTTTGTTGTTTTACTCCCTATCTGTGTTGGGCTTGAGCCATGGCCTCCTATAGGCCAGAAAAGCACTCTCTGCATGGGCTACATCCCTACTCCAAAAGGTCTATTTCCTATTGCTTTAGGAACTCATTTGTAGTTTAAACACAAATAATTGCACTATTACACAAATATAACTTAGTTTTATATTAGTATTATTGATTATAAAGATAAACCCAGCCTCAGCAGTCTTTCTTGGTGTCCATGAGCACCTGGGTACGAGGTTTGAGGAGAAAACATCTATGTGGCAGAATTTCAGTCTCCTCAAAAGTGATGGCTGTACCTACGTGTAATCTAGCACCTGCCCCAGGCCTGACATGAGCCACGCTGACTGTGTAAGAACTGCAAGGAAACTTAATGGTGTTCCACTGATTGAAACAGATGTAAAAGTAACTGCAGAAGTAACCAAAACACAACTCGATGGATCTCACTGTGGATCAGCATCTTTAGATGAACACATCGTAGATTGGGATTGACTGTCTCAAATTACAATAGGTGTTTTTTTGGCTTCTGAACAGGGATAACCAAGCCTTGTACTTTCATCTGGTAAAACAATATCAAATGAAAATCTCACATAAATGTATTCACTCCTTGACTGTACTAATAGAGTTAAAAAAGGCTTAAAGAGCTGGAGGATTTTCAACTCCACAAAAATAATAAACTGCCGGGCATGGTAGCGCATGCCTGTAATCCCGCACTCGGGAGGTTGAGGCAGGAGGATTGTTGCAAATTTGAGTCCAGCCTGGGCTACAAAGTGAGCTCAAAGCCAGCCTGAACTGCATAGTGAGACCCTGTCTCAAAAAGACAAATAATAATAATAATAAACTGTGAAAAGGGGATAAAAATATTTTGTTCAGGAAAATTAAACTTTTGCAACTATTTGATTCCATGCAAACGTTACTTTTAATTTAGAAATGTGAGGAATTTCAGACTATTTTCAAAATGATTTAGTATAAGGCTTGACTGACATCAAAACAATATACACATCCGTGTTTTTTACTATTCATGTATAAGATACTATGTTTCCAGGAAAGCTCAGAAGCTACAAAGTCTTGGGCAAATACACCAAGGGAAACTGGGCAGGGCTATTTATCTTTTAACAATGGCACGATTTGTGTCCAGCCATGAAATATTGAAGGTTCAAATTTCTTGGCTATAAAATAAAAACAAGATGCAAGCTAGATCCTAGCTACAAGTGAGTTCATTATTGAAATGAATAAAATATTACTCCATAATTAAACTTCCATTACACAACTTTTTCAACAGCAAATAAAAATATTGACAAAACTTTTCTTTTGCCATAAAAGGTTTAGTTCCAAAATGATATTAAAAAGACTAGGGCTGGGGATATAGCTCAGGGGCTGGGGATATAGCTCAGTGGAATAAGCGCTTGCCTAGCAATCGCAGGGTCCTGAGTTCAATCCCCAGTACCGCAAAAAAAAAAAAAAAAAAAGACTAATTCACTCCCTTCAAAAACATTATAAAGGCTGCCACCTTTCATTACAAGATCATAAGTTAAAAACTTAACATGAACCACACTGACTATATAAGAACGTGCTGAATATATAAGAACAATGTCAATAAATAGAAAATGAAAGTTCAAGATTATGAATTACCCTTCAGGTCTTTCTTTAGTTTTCTGAGATCTTTTTGAAAATCTTCAAACTTCATCTGTGAGGCCTGAAAAAGGTCCTGTGGCTCAGGCAGTGGAAAGACACACTGCTCTTTCCCAGCATCCTAAGCAGAAAGCATAATTTTTAAACCAATCAGTGTCAATACAACTCTAAACCATCCAGCAAAAGCTGCAAACAAACAAACAAAAAAATGCTAGAAACAAAAACAGGTAACAACAGCAAGGAAAACACAACCGAACCGCCCAAAAAGTACTGCAAAATTAGATTCTGTAAAAGCCGTCTTACCTCATCAAAATTTCGAAGATAATATGAAACAATATAGGACAAAAGGCTTCTGCTATTGTCCTAGGCAGAAAGATCAAAGTAAGTAACAATGTACTTTAAAAATTATTAAGTATGCATTATTAAGAGAAATTCCACTGAATCCATACACACACACACGAACATTTAGAATGATGTGTGAAACTTCTACATTTTGAATTATCTCAGTCTTTTTTGGGGGGCAGCAACGGGCCTTGAACCCTGGGTCTTCACATTGAGCTACATCCTTGGTACATTATTTTTTCAAGATGAGGTCTGTAGCTATGTAGCCCAGGCTCAGTTGCTTCTTGAGATTCTCTTGCCCCAGCCTCCCACTGTGCTGGGATTAAAGGTGTGTGCCATCATACATGCCTGCCCCAGTTATTTTATCGAAAGAGTTTAACAGCATAGATTTTTCTCCTCTGTTCCAAGCTAAGCTTCAAGGAAAAGCAGAGTTGTATGAGGACAGCAACAACTGTAGTTTCCCATTTTTACCTTCTTTGGTCAGAAATTTAATTCAATTTATAAATTATTGATTTAATGTTTTTCTTATGAATTTTTATTTATCACTTGTATGTTTTATAACTACTATCTTAAATGAAATAATTAAATATCACTAGCATTTCTACGTATCTAGTAGGTATTACTTCAACTCTTAGCTTTGTTTGCAGCTTATCAGCACCTAGACTAGGGAAAGAGAGTCGTGCTTCTGATAAGTGGGAGCTTCTAAAACAAACAACACATATTAGAATTTGTTATACCATCAACTGACATTAAGAAATTGATACCCATGTTGCTATGAATAAGACACTTTGTTTAGTTCTGTATTTTAAAAAATATAAAATTGTTTCATATCTAACAGTCTTTGAAAATTGGATTTTTATTTCCTTTCTTACACTTAGAGGCTCTTGCTTTTTCTTCTTTTTTTATTTGTTGCAGTTCTAAGATTAGAGGCCAGGACCTGGAGCATGCGAGGCAAATATAGAGGTTTGTTTTGTTGTTTTGTTTTGTTTTGTTTTGTTTTAGTTTTGTTTTGTTTTTGCAGAGCTGCAATCAAACGGAAGGCCCTAAGTGTATGAGGCAAGCGCTCTACCGCTGGGCCACTCCCCAAGCCCTAAGGTATTAATTTGAATTAACTTTTTTGCCTTGCTCCAAGTTAGCTGTAGATAATTTAATTTTGAGAGACCGAATATAAACACATACATGCACATGCAACACACAGACATTTAAAAACAAACTTCTATGATACAAACTGAAGTCTCTAAAATACTTGATCTGTTCAACTGAACTAAGTTTGGCCTAAACCTATCTCCATACAAGGGTAATGAAGATGCTCCATAATGACATCCCTAAGTATGAAACTGAAATCTAGCTTGACATGTATATAAACTGCAACTTCTTACTCTTGGTATAAAGGTAGGAATGCATATCCTTACACCGAGCAAATGAGTCCCAGCCAATCACGACAGTTACACTTCCAGCCAATCAAAGACTGAAAGGTTCCAAAACAGATGACATGAGGCAAATGCCAACAGCAGGCAACCAAGCTGTTTCTGTATGTCACTTCATTTTTCTCTGGCTATAAATACAACCTTCACAGTAGAACATGGTAGGGTACTACGAATTGTTTTTGGTTTGAAATGCTACCTGGTGTTAGAACTTTTTTTGCTCAAGTAAACTATGTGAAATTTAATTGGTCTCAGTTTTTCTATTTACAGACCTAGCCATGGTTTTCTATCTATAAAAATAGTTAACACCATTTCATAATTCAGTTTGACATGAGTTAGTAATGTGTTCATTAGCGACTTCCCTCATTAGACAGAACTTGCTTATAAAAGCAACTTAACATCCTTTCTCACTCCTAACTTGTAAATCAGTGAACCAGTTAACAGTACATGAATCAATTAATAAAACATTTGTTAAAAGCCTGCTCATAGGCATGCTGAGAAAAAATTTTGAGTGATCTAAGGAATGGCTTAATCCATGAAAGTCTATAAATATTACTGAATAAACAGAGTTACATTTGTTTTACTTTGAAAAAACTTAATTCAGTAAGACTGCATAGTTCTTCTGAGATAGCAAGTAAAATAAATTTGGTTTATTAATTCAGTATTGAATCTATAATTATTTAAATTAATAAGATTGAATGAAAGAATGAATAAAAGGAAGCCAGTACAAAACACACAAATGATCTCTTATTCATACATAAGTAGAATTGCCAGGATCTACCTCAGGTTCATTACACTGAACATTACATTGATGTCATTACGTTACTCCAATGTCATTTTACAAAAATTGCTTCACTTCAAGCAGTTCCTGAGAAATATTTTAAAACTCCCAAATATTTAAAAATAGATTTTTATTTTATAAAAAAAGGAAACAAAAGCTCATAGCAAAACACTAAGAGAATAACAGATAATACACTGTAGATGACTATCTTTGAAGTAGTTACTCAGAGACAAAAAACAATTTCTCTTACAAAGGAAAAGCAAACAGACACCAGCACACAACTTTCTTTTCAATGAACTAAGAGAAAATCCGTATTTGTTTTTTTAACAAATGGGATTTATTTGTTCCAACTAGTAGAGGTTCATTGCTATGAAAATGCTTATAATTAAGTACAAGCTCATTTGAAATATATATTATTATTTTAATAACCATAAAAATCACAAAAATTATATGCTGTTTGTGTGCCAAGAAAGAACTATATGCCACTCAACTTTGGAAAAGCAGTGCCTAGTGCCTCCTAGATGCTCAATGCAAGGCTGTTAAATGCATACATATATGCACACGAATACATGAATGAACAAAATTTTGACTGAAAAAAGAGACCAAAATAACTATCTCTCTTTTACAAGGAAGGTTTCTGTGTTACCCAGGACAGATAATCTTACATATTTTCATTTCTACAAGCCAATTATTTACTTAAGTCTAGTATTTTAAATATGTGATCATAATTTCCTTCATCATAATGCTCTGTCTGGTGATTTTCTTATCAGAGAAACATAGCTTTTTTATTTTCTCAGTTTACCAGCCCAGACTTTAGTCTGTGACTCGAATCATCATCTCTAACCTTATATTTCCATGGACACTCTTATAATCTCTTAGATATTAATTTTAAACAAACACAACTGGAAGAGCAGAACAAAAAGTAACCAGGACTGCAAGAAGGCTGAAACGTTCCCCTACAAACCAGCGTGAGGGAAGGAATGATATGTAGAAAAGCAGGATATCTTGTTATATTGTTATTTACAAACTATTTTCATTCATCTTTTGTTTTCAAAACAGTGTGCTCTTGGCCTCTACTGCCTAAACAGAAAAAAATAACATGTAGACTACCTAATTCATTGAAAATAATTAGTGTTTAGATTCCCAAAAGATAAATATTAGCAGATTTGGTGAAAATAAACTGAAAAAATACATATTTTCAAAAAAATATTATAATTAACCATTGGACATAGAATTCAAAATTACTCACTTTAGGAAACATTGTTATTCAGTTACACCTCAGATACCCAATAGTGTACTTTTCTCTAGTTGTGAACATAGAGTTTTGATCTCAGAACACAAAGTATTTCAACTGGTTTATAGTCAAACTTATTACTAAACACAGTTTAGTAATAATCGTTAATTGCTAACATCTATTAATAAAAAATACTTACACTGCTCTTGACATCTTTCAGCTTGGGGAGAATGTCCAACCCAAAGCCATCGGCCTGTCCCCGGGTCTTATTTCCACCGTTCATGTAGTTGCCAAATGCAAGAACCAAACCCAGAACCTGCATAACCCCTGGGCCATTTTTTAATGTCTGTAACACAAGATAAAGAACAACTTTTTTCTTATGCAAAGTTTTACTGCAACCATCCAAGACCAATGCCTGGTCTTTGTATTATAGTAGTTGTTTGGGTTTACAAGCAGACTTTGTCTTTTCCTCTTATTAGGTTTACTTGCAGAGTAGTGCCTCCAAAGAAACTTTAAAAAGCTGTGCCACCAACAAGCATTAAGATATGCTGGGTAAGTTGAGAAATGCCAGTCTAGGCCATTTCTATCATATAATTTCAAGGTAAACAAGTAAGGATCTAATATAAACTACTATGAAATACCACCATCAATATCATCCTAACTGGATGTGGAAAACAGTACAAATTTTTCATATAAGTTGTAGAAAATCAAATAACAATTATAAAGATTAATCTCCAAATTTAGGTATACCCCCAAGAAGTTTATACTCATTGCTTGGAGAACACTAAATTTGCATACTATTTGCACTACCTTCAGTTTGGCTATGATTTTCTTTGAAAATGGCTTTGATAATATCTTTCCACTTTTCCAAGTAATTCAACACAATCAGAACAAATGGTCCTATTTGTTTTTGACAAGTTGTTTTAAAAGTTAATACTGGCCATTACTGCTCCTCTGCACCCCCAGAGAAATATTTATCTTTTGTTGAGTCATATGGCCATTCCTAAATCATTTGGCTGGACTAACTATTAACAGTTTGCTCAGGGAAATCCAAAAAATGAAGAGCAGTAAACACCATGCCTTCAAGCTTCATTCATTTAGAGGTCTGATATCGGCGAGAACCATGAAGAGTGAACACTTGGGTTTGGCAAAGCCAGAAGAAAGTGAGCTGTCCAGAGGCCAAACACACCGGCCCCACACTCGCCATGGTCCCGCAGCCTTGCACGTCAGTTTGAACACGTGCTTGCATCTTGAAGCTCAATCATCAAATGTTCCCTTTGGTGGGATTGCCACCCCTCACATTTAATGAGTGCTTAGAATCAATAAAGCTTTTTGATATATGATGACTAAATGAACTTAAATATCAGAACTCCAGTTCAGCTCTGTTGGGACCAGAACTCACCTCACATAATTTCTGGAGCAATTCCAGTTTGCGACGGATTGAGCAAATGTTTTCTGAAAACGTGGATTGGAACAGGATGCAAAAGACTCGCTCTGAAAAGTTGGGGATTAGTGATAGTTCATAAAGGAACCTAAGGAAATAAAGCCAAGTTCAGAGGAAAAATATGTCAGAGAAACACATGTTTATCCTCATCTCATTAATAACAATTATGCACTCAAGACATGGATTTTTCCTGACTAGAGAGTCCACCCGGCCTGGATACCCTCTGCAGGATCCTCGGGAGGTGGGCTTACTGTTCAGGTTTGTCCAGAGACTTGGCGTTCTCCTTGTCTTTGGAGGATCGACCATGCTTCTCAATTTTTTCCAGTTCATCTGACTGTGCTCTCTGGAAAAACAAAACCCAAGCACGTTTTCAGAATCTAGTCAGTTACATCCCTTAGATAATGATTATTTTAATACTGCAAAACTCTCTATATTTTCATATTTCTTAGCATCTGTTTGTAGTAAAGCTTGACTTAATTCATGAAACATTTTAAAGTATAAATATGTTTAATATAAACCAGATCATCCCTAAATCTCCCAAATAATATTATTGACTATTAGTGATCACAAAATGTTTATTCATTCCAGCATGTTTTAAGACAATAGTTTTCCTTTTTTTTCTTTTGGCTGTTTATAATACTTCTTAGAGAAAGCAACAAGTTCATTTGAATATGGCATTTCTTATACCAAAATCAATCAAATTAAATTTGGAAGTGAACTCATCCTAAACCTTTTATAATGTATTTCACTACTATAATCATTGTGTTCTGCACATCTCATATATGAGGGAAAGAAAAGCACAATTAAATTGTTAAGACATGGAACAAAAAGAAAAGGTTTTGATCATTTTGCTCAACTTGCTTTTTGATATAAAAATAGCTCCGGGCTTATTTTCTTCCTAAACATCTTCTTTTACCCTTCATAGCTGTGAACTAAGAATCTATCAGGCTAAATTTGTTTCTTTATGGGAGAAAATTCTGTGCATTTTTAATATAAGGTAGAAGCTTTTAGGGACTCCAAGAAACACAAATCTATCTCCTTTTCCAAAACACTGACAAGTATTTTTACTTGTATTTGACTTTATTTTGTAGCTTACAAAGGTGCTGTAAAAGAGCTCCAACAGTACATTTTCCAAATGCATTAAAGTGCATGAATAAGGATTTCTTAAGAATTGATAAGCATCGCGTACAAAGCACTGTTCTGTTTTGTATTTGCTGGTTATTTTGAAATACAGGGTTTCAGCTGGTAGAATTAACTAAGACTTGGTACGTCAAATGAATTTTTTTTAAACTGATGGTACATTAGCCAAAGAAAAGAGTTAACATCTGACCATTTGATACATTTTGCCATTGCCACGTGATATATCAAAAGGACACAAAGAAGGAGGTGAATTCTATTGTAAATATCCCAGGCTACTCCAAAATTAACAAACTTTTTTCTAGAATTTCAGTTACATAGCAATGTTATTTCTCCACTAGTTTATTAGGGTACTGCCCCAAATTTTAGGAGAGTAAGTATCACCTCATTTCCTTCACAGGTACCTGAAGAGTCAGCCCACAGACACCAGCAAAGTATCACTTCAAACCACACTATAAAACAACTTTTTTAAAATGACAAGACCCAGGGCTGGGGATATAGCTCAGTGGAATAAGTGCTTGCCTAGCAAGCGCAGGGTCCTGAGTTTGATCCCCAGTACCGCAAAAATAAATAAATAAATAAAATAAAATAAAATGACAAGACCCATCTTACTGGCAAACAAGAGACCAGGCTAATATTATAAAAGAGCACTGGCAGGCAAGGGTTGCTGTAAGACGACACAGCTCGACATCCAAATAAGACACATGAAAAGTTTTTTTAAAAAGACATCATAATTTCTACTAGAACAGGTGGTTACCTGCTATCCAAATTCACCCATATTCTATACCTTTAATTTCATCAGAAACAGAGAAATCCAGCTGACTATTAATCTGCTGAACTTATATATTTGTTGGTTTGATTTTGTTTCTTGAACAAAATACCTTGTTCCTGGTTCTCTGACATAGGCTTGACCTACCTGGGCGCTGGTGTGGGAGCTGAAAGATTAGAAATGCCCCCCATGGACCTAGGAAATAGCCCTAGGTCTTAAACTAACAAACTAACAGAAGCTTCAAGAGGCAGGTATACGAGAAAAACAATGGCCAAGGTAAATTAGAATAATAATTTCAAATATAGAGTTTTGTCTCCAATTGCTGGTTTTCAGTTGATATGATTGACTAAAATATTAATAACAATTCTTTCTCTGAGAAAAGTTCTGGGGCACAAGAGGAAGAACAAAATTGCCCCCAGTGGCCGTTGAACAAAGTGACTTTCTGGTGTTTCTCTTGTCATTTCCCAGACATCTGCGCACATAGGAAGGAGCGATTGCACAGGTCTTCAAGCCCTGTGCTCTATAGCAAAGTAGGTCACTTCTGTATGACAGCAAAACAGGCTATTTCTGCTCCTGCCTGAGAGAAACAAAGCTGCCCTCACCTGACAGCACACTTTATGGCTAGAAGCAGGGACAGTCCCTTTGTTCACGACCCAGAAAGTCTTTCTTCCTATATGTGCAACGCTGCCCCTTCTCTGCCTTTTCCTTTTTCTCTCTAGAGCTCAGCTGGCTTCACCTCAGTAATCTCCATCGCCCTCACTCTAACATGCACGGACAGTTAATTCTCATTCTTGGTACTGAACATTTACCCGTATTTTACCAACATGATGAAGTAACTAAAGCAGGATAATGTTACAAGGAAGAGAGGGCTACTTAGCTCCTAGCTCCAGAAGTCACAAGTCTGAAGCAAGGTGCAGGCTCTGAAGAGAGTCCCATAGCACATAGTGGGAACGTATCTGATTGCCAGAGACCAAATGTCCAAAGGGTGACCCAGGGGTAGCCTTGCTCTTAATACAAGCTGCTCTGAAGAAAGCTTAGAGATCCCATGAGCACTCAGGAGCCCCTTAAGAGTCCCATAATCCCTCCCTCAGTGATCTGGGGACACTCCACCTGCTAAACGTTTCATCCTCTCCCACACTGTCACAAGCTTCCCACACATGAACTTGGGGGGACACACGAAGATGGCACCCACTGAGACCATATGCAAACCATGTCAGTAGTGAATTAGCCAACACATTGCTAAGGGAAATCCAGGGTTTTTGTGAGCCACAAGAGTCATATTTTCATCAAACAATGACCATGTGACATTTTTATGATCAAAAGAAACTAAAATATATATTGCTAACTAATGTTGTTACCAATATATATTAATGTTATATGTTAACACGTATTAACTGTGCACACTCATGCATTGCAGTGTGCCATCTCCACAGTAATGATGAACTTAGTGGCCAACAGCACTGTAACTCACACCTCAGCAAAGCTTGTCTCATACAGATGTCCTCCCCAAGGCACATGGCAGCATTCTTGACCTTAAGGACATGAGACAATGCTTCAGGGCTATCCTTAGGAGTTATCTTAGCTAGCAAAATCACTAACAAAATGTGCAAAAATGTGGCACTAAATAGGCTGTACAAAGAACACTTGCCCACCGTGTGAGAGTGAGCCAAAAGAGCAGAATGTAGTCACGTGTGACCTGAGCTGAGAACCAGCATGTGAAGTTATGA
Organism: Dinomys branickii; assembly: GCA_004027595.1. Classification (NCBI taxonomy): domain Eukaryota; kingdom Metazoa; phylum Chordata; class Mammalia; order Rodentia; family Dinomyidae; genus Dinomys; species Dinomys branickii. Next base: position 16,359 of record PVLD010030119.1, read on the forward strand.
TTGTGTATTAGTGAGGTGAGTTTGTCAGGATGAAACGCACAAATGATGAGGATCAGACCTAGGTATGTGTGTGTGTGCCTACATGTGCGTTTATCTATATTTGAGAGTCATTACATATACACAGTATATCCTTAATCACTTGTATTTTTCCTTTCGACAAATTACTTCAGAAAAATACATTTTTCCTAAAACCACAGCAGATGCAGCAGCACATGTGAGCTCACAGATTTTGTAATAGTGATGATCTTAGAGCAATAGGATACCAATATTAATGCCCTTAGCACAGTTTAGAAGCTTGTATACTCCTGTTGTGGCTTGAATAGGTTCCCATGTAAGTGCATGTGTTGGAAATTTAATCCCTAAATTCACACAGGTACTTGGAGCAAAGGCCTCCTTAGGGTTAGACGAGGGCGGGACGGACTCCCAGAAGGGCCTCACGGCTTTTCAGGAACCCAAGTAGCGTGCTTGCTGCGTCCCCATGCGCTGCCCTCTGCCACACAGTAATGGGGCAAGCTGCTGCTGTGTTCTAGGACTCTCCGGCCTCTAGAACTGGGAGAAAGAGATTTATTATCTTTACAAACTACCTAATTCTCAGGCATTTTGTTATTGGACCATGATACATCCCAGCAAATTGTTGATATGCAGTGAACACTCACTGCTTTTAAAAATGTTATTAGGATCCGGGGAAGATGGCGGCCAGGTGAGCAGCAAGGGAGCGAACCTCCTTAATAAACACCACCAGCTCGAGACAGACTTGGCGAGCGTGAATGCCGGGACCTCGGCTGGGAAGTTTAAACTGGGCGTATTTCTCTGAGATGCCGGGGGAGATGTGGTAGGGCGGACCAGGCTGCCGGGGCGAGACGTGGGAAAGT
>PVLD010030120.1:0-17231 GCA_004027595.1 Dinomys branickii
AGAATATACATATAATAGAAGGATAATTCGAATGTAACATATACAAATTTACATATATATATATATCACTAAAGCATACAAATAGGGAAAAAAAGAGACTTAAATCTTAAATGGCACTGGGTAAATGAAATATATAAATTATGTTAAAATTTGTAAAATTATTAAGTATAAATAAGGTACATTAAACAATTAGTGATATACCACAACCCAACCCCTACAATGACTAAAATTATAAAGTACATAATGCCAAATTTTGGCAAGGCTATTGAGGATGGGATTTTGTTTCAAACCATGTGAAATAAAAATATCAAAATTTTGGCAAAATGTAATGTTTTTTTCTGCATTTATCACTACACCAAGCCAATCCTCGCACACATCACTTGAGTGCCAATGGGTTACTCAGGACAAAGAAAAGCACAGAAAGAACTGTTCACCTATGTCTGTAGCAGCTTTATTCATAAAATCTTCAATGAGGCCAGTACACAAACAGTCATCCACAAGGGAACAGATACTCAAATTCAGAATGCTTACATAACAGATATTCACTTTTTAATAAAGATGGATTAATTAATTTAGATGTAGATGCACAGATGAATCTAAAAATCATTATGCTGAGTTAATTATTGCTTCTAGTTCACACAACACAGTTACTGTATTATTCTATTTATATTAAGTCCTAGAACGTAAAATGTAATTATGGGTTCAAAGTGTCAGGTGAAGTGTTACCAGATTAATTCAAGGTTTTCTTGGGAAGAAACAAAAGTGAGTGTTTTAAAGTAAAGAAATTCCATGTCATTGTAGCCATGTAGAATATACAGGTGTACCCATTTCTCAAGAATGTAAAGGTCAGATTTGTGCATTAAATATATGTAAATCTTATGTTTAAAATCAAATTCAAGTGTGGGAAACAGCAAGAAAGTTGATAGTTGTTCTAATTCGGTGATGACAGTGTATGATTCTCTATTTAGTATGTGTGTTTCAAATGCTCCATAGTTCGATCCCCAGTACCGCAAAAAAAAAAAAAAGAATACAAATGTTTTATTCAATGAGAGAAACAATTTTAAAACAAAGTTTCAATATTTTATAGTTCATTAAAAGCACATAAAGCAAGACACTTAGATTAACACTCAATAGTATGTCTGATTGCAAAATACAGTAAAAAATAAGTTAGAGTTAGAAATTCAAAATAATCCCCTTCACTTGGAACACATTTATCCTTTTTTGTAACTTTCTGAAGCAGTCCTGGCCACTTTCCTGAGGGTCTTTAATTATGTTCTCCTAACTGCCTAAAATTCCTGAATCAGTTCAAATATTTTACTCTTCATTGTCCTTTTGACTTTGAGGAAGAGCCAGAAGTTAAACAATGTCAGATCCAGTGAATTAACTGTATGAAAACATACCATAATGTTTTCGTGAGCCTGTTTTTCTATCAGGTGGTATTTGGAAACAGTAGCATTCGGAATATTCAGAATGTCCATGAAGAGGCTCACTCAAGTAGACTTCAAAAACTGCCTCATTAACTGGTGAGAGTGATTAGGTAAGTGTAAGAAGTGAAGGAGAATATTTTAAGGGAATTTAATGACACTGTGGTTGTTACTCTGATACACTTAAAATTTAATAGTAACTGTATTTTGATCATACTGCACATTCTACAGTGATTCCTGTAAAATAAATTTTTACTTTCATTTTCTATATTTTCCTTCTTATTTGAACCTCTGAACATTGGTTGGCCTTATATCTATGACTCCTCCATCACTAAGTTACCTGTTTTGGTATTTCTTTGTGGTGACTGTAATTCTGAGCTTACACCTATTTGCATGTATAAGAATCATAGATTGTTAGATCTATGGTTCAGAGAAAACACACATAATATGTAATTATATTCATTCTTATTCGCCCTTGATGGACTCAGAAGCAGAGCACATCAGCCGAGCATTCCTGTGATTTATTCTCCACTGGTAGGTGTGGAACTGACCAACAATCTAGCCTCCATTCCCAGTATCCTTTCACCATTTTTTCAGTGGTAGAGCCCGAGTTTATGTGAAGGCCTTATCATTAACATTGTTTCAAATATGCTATATTAGTGTACTAATGAGATATAATACAATGCTCTTAGTACTATGTGGGGCATTCGCTAAATGAGGTGCAGTTGCACTGTGCAATTCACTTGAGCTCTTCCTTTGTCAAGGTCAATTTTTCTTCTGTGATTGATTGGAAATTAGCTCACTTGAGATTTAGGGCATTTGGATCCTGCAAATCCTGAATTTATATCTTCATTGTTTCACTTACTAATGACCTTAGACAAATGATTCTGTGAGTCTTATTTTATTTATCTGTAGCGGTCAATAAAATAATAAATTCAAACTTACATGGTTCCACTGACAACAAAATGATATAATACAGGTATGAAGTGCCTAATAAAATGTGTTGACAGTGGGGCTTTACTGTAACCTTAAATAATTTCTCATTATTATCTTGGTATTCTTCTTGGCAATGATTTTTTTTAATGCTTTTTTGTGGTATTAGGAATTGAACTTTCAACCTCACTCTTGCCAGGCAGGCACTGTGCCATTAATCTATATGCCCAGCCTGTTCTTGGTATTAATATAATATTTCTTTTAAAAATCCAACATCTTATTAACATAAAACAAATCTGTCACTCTAGAAGGGAACACATGAACTGTGTACAATCCACTCAGTCTGAGGCCAATGGAACTCTGTAACTCAAATATAAATCACTCAAATTGCAAAGAAAACAAAAATGCTGTCTCTGATTTCTGAATGAAGATCAGTGCATAGGTAGAATATTTGTATCCCTGTGCACCAGCCCAGAGAGCAAAGGCATCCCTTCCAGCTAACGAGTTAGCAGCTACTTCCCAGAAATAACTCATGACTATGTATGGTTCTGAAATGATGGCTCTTCATGCCCAAATGTGCAGGCACATTACAGCCTCAGTAGGGAGTCAGCACTCCATCTCCATGATAAGAGAGACTCCACGCAGGGTCTAGCACTTTCATCTGGGCTACATCTTTAAGTATAACTGATGTAACTTCTCCTCTATGTTGGCTGCTCTGATTTGCCCCACCTCTCTGAACCATTATGGGAAACAAACTAAGGAATATGAAATAGGACCTGGGCTTCCTTCCCAAGGGCAGTGTCCTACCATGTCACGCAGTGTCAGGCTGGCCTCCCTGCCAAGTATCCCTGCTTCTACAGGAGCACCCCTTATGAAAAGGAGGTAGCTCCCCAGAGAAGGTGTCCCAGGGCAATTTGTTGAGGGACTGACATTCTCTGAGCGCTTGAGTCACACATCTGAAGCTCGCCGGTAGAAACCTACATCTAGCAAACTGGAACCCGGGGCGTATTGTATCTCGCGGATACACAGATTATTTACCAGATTCATCTTCATTTCCAGCTTCTATACCCATCAACTTTATATAATTCTGTTCAATGTGGTCCCAACAATGTGGCATGTATTTTGTTTACACCTATACATTTTACCACATTTCTTTCAGTTTTCTCACCAAATAACTGCACTTACTAATTTATATAATGTTATTTTGAATTATATAATATGGGAACTACCAAAGTTTTCTTAATATTTGGCTATTTCATGGTTATTTCTACATTACATCTTAACTGATGGACTAAGGAACTTATCCTGGAACTCAAAAAGTCATTACAAATTTTTTGTGATACATAAGAGGGATATGACTGTGTATAGGTTCTATCTTGACTTACTATAAAGTGAGAAATACATGAAGAACATATATAGTTACTGAAAAATATAAGCAGTGAAGATGGAGAAAGTGCTACTTTATTAGTAGCAGTATTGCTTATTTCAGTGTCTCTGTGCTTATAAAATCATATGAGACTCCTTAGTCTTACCCTTTTTAAGTGACCAATTTTCATACTCATCATTGATATACACAGATCATTTATATCGCAAAATTTCTTCCTGTACTGTGTTCCATAGATTTTTAATATTTCCAAATTGCATAATTTTATTAACTCCTCCTGGCAAAATTGGCCCTGGCCTGCCCCTTTACAATTTTACTTATATTAATATAATGTTAACATGAATGTGTTCCATTACAGTTATGTGGTGCTCCTTTTCAGAAAATTTAAAGTACTTGTTCTAAAATCAATTCTCTCCATAGATGGAAAATAGCATGCATTTAGTTTTACAGTGGTAGGTTTATTAAATATTTTATCACAACGCTGCTAAAGAAAAATGTGTGTTTTTGTGCTTTTTATACACTGCAGTTTTTTGTTACTGCTTTTCTTTTGCTCACCATTGTCATCTTTACTTGCCGCTTGGTTTCGTTATCCATGAACAGTAGTTTTATGCAATAATTGTTTTTTTCCCCTATTCATTTTCACTTTTTCATTGAGCCTCTTGAAGCCGGCCCATGTGGCAAGACGCTATCATAAAATGGGCTGGGAAAAAAACCAGAAGCCAGAAAACCAGCTCATATCTCTACAATTTTTCTGAAACTTTACACTTGTGAGCTTTGAGTAGTCATTTTCTCTAGAAAAGCAGGGACTTTGCCTGCCTTCTTTGCACCCACATGGCCGGGCATGAAGCATGTGTCTCTTCAGAAGAAGGGTGGCAATGTCTCCTCCTTACCTGTGGTCCATTTCCCTTTGCTGTACTCTCTGTTCCACATATCACTGCCTCAGTTTCCTCAGCAATGCCCTGGGTAACTAAGCAGTGAGTATTTCTGAAGGCAGATATAAGAATTCAGCAAGTTTATGCAAATTAATGAAAATGTAGCTGGCTTATAAAATGTATGCGATCAGTGCTTACTATTATCATTATGCCTGTCAGTTATTAACTTCTTGTGCTTCCCCATGCCATTCTATTGATTATCTATTTGTGGTCATATGTGCTTTGTGGTTGAAACTGGACCTATGTTGAATAGGTTTTGCTTTATATTTGTGTTACTTTTTCTCACTACATTTAAAACATTTAAAAATCCACACAGAGGAGGTCGTCTTCCCCAGATAACATATTGCAGTTTTGGTAGTAAAGATGAAAATACACTTTATCTCATTTTAGATTCCGGATCTCTGGAGTCTAAATTTCATAACTGACTTATGAATGTATTGTGAAGATAACAGTATGTGATATAGTAACCATTATTATTTTCCTATCATCTTGTTTTGAAATATTGTGACATTTTTATTGATGTTTTTGTCTCTTTAAAATAAAAATTTAAAAAAAATCATTTTACAAATCCACACAGAGAGTGCCATTTTCCCCAGATATCATAATAGTGCAACTTTGGTAGTGAAGACTAAGGTCCACTTTGTCTTATGTTAACTTCCCGATCTCTGGAGTCTAAGTTTCATAATTTATGCACAAATGTTCTAGTTATCCTCTCTCTGATCTGCATAGTTCTGACACTATAAATAACAGGGTTGAGAGCGGGTGGGGTGACAGTGTAAAAGTTGGCCCAAAGCATATGGATGAATTGAGGAACATTTTTGGCCAAACCGGTGGGTCACAAAGGAGAAAAACGCTGGAGTATAGAAGGACAGCGTGACGCAGACAGGGGAGCCACAGGTGCTGAGGGCCTTTAACCGGGCGTCTCTGGAAGGCAGGTGAAAGACAGCACGTAGGATCTGGACGTACGACAGAATGATTGCTATGATATCAAACACCAGGATAGAGATGGCACACAAGCCATAGAGCATGTTGACCTTGATGCAGGCAAGACAGGCAGGCAAGGCCTGTGTGCTCACAGTACATATGGGGAAGGATTTGATGTCCACAGAAGGGCAGTCTTAGCATAAGCACCACAAAGGGAATTGCAATAGCCAAGGATCTCAGGAGGATGATAAAAGCCATGGCTGACACCACCTTGTTTGTCAGGACCAATGTGTAGCGCAGAGGGTCACAGATGGCCACATAGCGATCATAGGCCACGGCCACAAGCACAGCTGATTCCATGCCAGTGCACAGGTGGGTGAAGAACATCTGGATGAGGCTTCTTTTGGAGGAGATTTCTCTCAGCTTGAACCAGAAGATGCCAAGCATCCTGGGGATGGTGGATGTGGACAGACCCAGGTCGATAGAAGACAAAATGGCCAGGAAGTAGAACATGGGCTGCTGGTGGATGCATTCAGTCTGAATCTCATAAATAATGGTAGCATTTCACAGAAGAGCAGTCAAATACACAATGCAAAATGGAAAGCCAATCCACATTATTCACATCTTCAAGGCCTGGAATTCCTAGAAGAAGGAAAATGTAGAGATGAAACTGTGTGTTATTAGGAGGAACCACTCTTCTATGTTGTTTTTATAGCAGGACACATAATAGACCTAACTCTCACTCACTAAGATTCTCCAGCTCTTCTTTTGCAATGCATGGATTTCCTATAAAATTGCATTAAAACATACCTTTTTATTTCTAACAATCAAGCCCATCATGACATAATTGTATGACTTTTGTAAAAGTTTAACTACATGCTGTTATTGTACTATTTCAATAAAGCTAATTAGATTATTTCACTTATCTAGATATTAACATACAGTAATAAAATTTTAACAAGAACTAACAGAATATCAGAAAAAAGGCAATATTCAGCATGCAGAAAGTCATGCACAGTTAATCTTACTAAACAAGTTTTATATAACTTCAGGGTTTAAAAAATCATAATAAGCAATATGATCTTGATAAGATTTTAATAATTATATTTTGTTTTCTATTTTAGCCAATAAACATCTTGTACTGAAATGAACCACTTTGAGCTTTTTTTGTAGTACCAGGAATCAAACTCACAACCTCCCACTTAACAGGTAGGTGCTGTGCCCCTGAGCTATATCCCCAGCCCTTGAATTGAACCAGTTTGGAGGAAGAATTTGCTCACAATGAGATTAAATGTTTCAAATCCTTTTATAGATAACACTTATTCATAAGTGATGTAATTCCCCTTTAAGTAGGTCCTATAGCATACATAAAATATACTGTTTAAAGATATTTGTATAGTTGAAATAACATTAGTATTAGTTTTTATAGTTGTGTGTTGAAAACCATATAGGACACAAAGATGAAATTTTAATATTATGTTTCCTAGCACCATTAGAAATAGAATTCCAGATAGACTTTGGGCTAGTATATAAGGAATTCAAGTGTCATCATTTTATGTGATGTTAAGTTCAAATTGATGTGGTTTAAGCTTATGTGAAAGTGGAGGAAGATTTCAAAGCTTGTAAAAATTCAAAACAATTATGCTAAACATTGTCATCTTGCATTTACAAATGTGGAATATAATGTATATTCATAATCAATGTCATTGTTATTTAATATTTCATTACAAAACCCCTGAAATTATTATTAGCTTCAAGTTCTGTTTAGTACCAACATCATGTGCCATTTTTCCCATAGACTTTTACTTTCTGTCATCAGCAGATACATTTGTTCCAGCTTTGAAAAATTGAACTCTAACTTCATCTCAAACCACACAGGGTATTTTTTCCAATGCTTTGAAGTACTTTTCTTCTCACCTCTGTTGTCAGGTCACAGTAACTTCGGTACCCTGTCATAGACTTTTTTGATTAAACTAGTTTATTTCTTAGGAGCTTCAACTTCAGCTCTACAGCTTGTGTTTTCTATTGACTGCTGTTCCCTATTCATCAGGCTCACTTGTCTCCCCAAAACATATGGCAGAACTTCTGCAGACAATGTTCGTTCATACCTCTGGTTGCTGAATAAAACTTATGAAATTATAGGGATGAAATCTTCCTCAGGAAAACCATTATATATGAGAGTACTTTCCTGTGTCCTTGTTTCCTTTAAGAGATGTATTAAACTTGCACTTCTGGCACATTGAAATAGATGTGAACATTTACTTTTAAACTTTCAACATGTTCTCATCTTGTTTCTAAAATGATATGAATATAGTTCATGCAACATTTCCATTTTTTCCCATCTTCTTTAGTTGTAGGACAGTTGTTTGTAAAGCTTAAGTAATACTTTGTGTTTATTTCTCATTAAATCTTCAGATGCTGCTGTTTACCATGACTCCCCATAGACTGATGCAGTTATACTAGACTGATAGTAGATAGATGATAGAGAGACAGATCAATTCTTAAATATATCATATATACATATATATTCTTAAGATTCTTTAAATTGTTAAATTCTTAATATGACACAATACTGTAGCCATTTCTTTTAATATTATTCAACAATCAGAAAACGCTTAAAAGTATAAATTTTTTCTTAAAAATGAAATATCTTCTGTCAAGGATATTCATTACACCTCTTTATTCACAAGCCTGGAATATTTGTACCCTTAATTCAAAATAAAAAGTGTTTATCATTACCCTAGAGTTATGTGTTGGAAAAATTTGCTTCACTATATTTCTATCTTCTACTCAACTAAACAATGTACCCATTTGAAACACTCAAGTATAATAAATCAAAATACTGTATCTAGCGTAGAATAAATAAAACAATAACAGTAGGTTAATATTAGCTTCTTTGGGATTTTCATGTGCCAGGATATAATCCTAGAAAGTGAAAGAGGAAAAATCTCTAGTAGTGTTGAATTCAGCAAAACATTTTATTCCTTTGTAGGCTATAGGTGTTTTGATATTCTTAGAATCATAACTATCTTCCCATTTTCAAACTAAAGATTTCCATGAATTTACAATTGCTATGGACAATTATCAAATGATACTGCAATACTTCATTTTTCCCTTTTCATAGCAAGAAGGGCAAGTAAAGTGATCAAAGACTTTTCAATCAACTAAACTGTGATGTTATAGGGGGAGAGTAAACAAAACAAATAACATTAGAAGTGAGAACAGGAAATTAATTGTGCTGTTCATACACACTCCAAATCCATAATTTAGAGGCAAGATTATAGAGGTAGCTTTTTCCTGTATTTCAAATTTCTTTTATATTTTAAGAAAATAAAAAATAATTAAAAGACCTTAGAAATGATACAGAATTTCACTAAACAAGATGATAGGAATTCAAAAATGGTTGTTATATTGCATATTGAAGAAACAACTGGGATGAAGGAAAAGCAAAAATAAAGAAATAAGAAAGTGGAAAGCATATTTGCAATTCAAATTTATACAGTCAAAATTAATTTTATGTGTGATAATGAATGACGTTTAGGCTTTGGATGTAAGACAGATACTGCTTAAATGGAAACTTCATTTGTTTGAAGCTGACAGTATTTTATAGCTTTCATTTACTTGAACAATGTCTTTTTCATATACACCATTTAAAGCACAGAACATTCACTTTTAATTCAGAAGTATAAATGAGTATGGACAATGTATTACAAGGACAGCACAAAGCGAGAAATTTTAGTGAAACAAATACTGAATTATTTGAATTTTTATGCATGCTCTTTCATTTTGCTATTGTAGTATATGTGTTCACATCCAAATACAAAATAAAGAAGCTTATGAAAATGGTCTTTAGATAAAATGTTGCTTAAAAAGCTCAATTACAATTTATAATTGGTTTTTGAATGATGTGTTTTTTATTGCAACAATAACTGAGAATTGAAGGATTCTCAATCTGGTAGTTCATATCACCAAGTTCAATGAAGGCTGTGTTACAAAGCATTCATCTTGAGGGTAAACTTGAAAGGAGAATCCTCAGAGTTAAAGTTTTGTGAGAAAGATATGCTGTGATGATGTTTAAGAAAAGGCAATGGAGTCTGGAGTGATATTTAAGATGCAACTAGTGTTAAAGAGAGGCTGGGAAAATAAAGCACATGTTGGTGAGGGAATGCCTATAGGTCATGGGGTAGAGATAGGTAGAAGGGCTAACTTCCAATGATCTACAGCACTGTAGACTTATGTTTCAGTTACTATGTCCATTATTGTTGATGACAAATATATATTTCAAAAGATCTAGTAGCTATATTTTCCATGAATCTAACACAAAGAAATAATCAATGTTTGAGAAGATGTGATGGATATTTCAATTGCCCTGATCTAATCCTTACAAATGTATACAAATATCGACAAGCCAAACTGCACCCAATATGTGCCATTGTTATGGTGAGTACAATTTTATATATATATATATATATATATATATATATTAGGAATAGAAGACTGGACAAAGTGAACTACATGACAAATAAAGACTTGGAGATAAACAGTAACATGGTATTATTTTTAATTGCATGTTTCATTTTTAAGTATTATCTGTGACCCTTTGTTCTGAAGGGTGTTGTTTAATTTCCTTGTGTTAATGTTCTTTTTGTGGTTTCCTTTGTCTTGGAACTCCAATTTCATTACACTATGGTCAGACAGTATGCATGGGATGATTTCATTTTCTCAACACTTACTTAAACATGTTTTATCAGCTAATATATGTGATCTGTTTTGGGGAAAGTCCCATGTGCAGCTAGAAGAATGTATATTCTGTAAATATCTACCAAGTCCATTTGTTCACAGGCTTGGTTTAATTCTAATATTTCTTTCATAATTTTTGGCTAATTGATCTATCCACTTGTGAGAGTGTATTAAGATCCCCCACTACATTTACATTAGTGATTATTTGTTTTTTCATGTCAGTTAATATTTGTTTTATGTAGTTGAGTGAACCTGTGTTTGGTGCATCAGTATTTACAATTGTTATGTCATCTTCATGGAGGTTTCCTTCAGTGAATATGTAGTGATACTCTGTCTCCTTTGATCAGTTTTAGATTGATGTTTGCATCGTCTCCAAATAGAATAGCTACACCTGTTCTTTTCTGAGCTCCTGTGGCATGAAGAATTGTTTCCCATCATTTGACTGTTAGGCTTTGAATTTCTTTTTGGGTTAAATGTCTTTCTCCAATACAACATATTGTTGGATCTTGTTCTTGACCCATTCTGCAAGTCTGTTTCTTTTAATTGCTGAGCTGAGTCCATTTATGTTGATGGTTATAACTGATGTGTATTGGCTTTTCTTTTTCATGTTGTTTCCTTGTTATTTGTTCCTTGTCTTTATGCTTGGTTTAATTGATTTGCCTACCTGCAGGTTTCTTTCTGTTAGCATTCCTGCATTTGTGGTCTGCATTATCTATGTCTCATATGTTTATCAGAGTATTTTGTGGAGCTTGTTTGGTGATCATGAATTTCTTCAGTAGTTTTTGTCGTACAAAAATCATATTTATCCATAAATTTTGAAAGATAGTTTTAAGGGATACATCAATCTGTGTTGAAGATTGTTTTCCTTCAGGGTTTGAAATATTTCACTCTGAACTGCTTTTGATTTTAGAGTTTGTACAGAGAAGTCTACTGTGATTCTGATAGGATTTCCTTTATAGTTGATAAGCTTCTTTTCTCTAGCTGTTTTTAAAATTTTGTTTCTATGCTAAATTTTTGCCTTGATATGAATTTATTTTGGTTGTGGCTATTTGGAATCTATATGCTTCATTCATTTGTATGTCAAATTCTTTATTCATGTTGGAAAGTTTTTTGCCATTATTTCTGTGAAGAGTTTTTATTGGCATTTGAGCTGTCTCCAGTTTTCTCACTGACTGCAATCAATATTATGCTATTATTCTTTGCTTTATCTTGTAGCAACTGGTTTGATTTTTCATAGTGTCTTGTGATTTTTAAGCTATCTTTCTTTTTCTAGTTGCTAGCTGTATTTCTGTCTTCTAGAGCTGATATTTTATTCTCACTTTCATTCAGTCTGGTGTACACGTTTATTGAAGTTTCTAATTTCCTGCATTTCTGTCTGGATTTGATTCATTGATTCTATTTTTCTGTGCTTGTCATTCATGGTTTCCATCATTTTCTTGAGCTCCTCTATTTGTTTATCTGTGCCTGATTTGATGTCTTTATTCTGATAGTCATTTCTTTTTGCACCTTGGAGATTATTTTTTCTGTGGCCTCTTCCATTTGTCTTTTTACTTCTGATGCTTTGATTTCAGAGAGTTCCATTTGCTGGCTTTTGATTTCCTCTATCACTTTGTGTTCTGGACTTGTCCTGGGTGAGATAGATGATTTGGATTGTATTTCTTTTTCTTGTCTTGCTATTTTCTATTTTTCATTTTATTTTGTTTTCTGCAATGACATTTTTAGATTTCTAATGTTAGATAGCCTTATCACTGATTTCAGGGCTTTCCTAGAAGTTGTCTGTTCCTCAACCTGTCTCTTCTAGCCTTCTAGCAGGCACCACTTTCATTCCTCTCACTAGCAGCACCATATTTCTCTTACTGGCAAGCTGTGCCAAGGCGATGGAGGAAGTACAGATCATAGATACATACTCCTCTTGTGGGCACAGCCATCTCAGGGACAATGGAGGAAGCACAGAGCATGGATCTACCTCTACTTACCAGCAGTGCCATTCCTGGGAAAAGAGGAAATATAGAGCTCAGACCTACACTCCTTTGGACTCCTCTCAAGGGAACTACTGTCCCAGGAACAATGGTGGGGGGCAGAGTGCAGACTCACACTCAACTTGCAGATGCCACCATCTTGGGGACAATGAAGGAAAGGCAAAACACGGACTCACACTCTACCTGTAGGTGCCTCCTTCCCAAGGCAATGGAGGAAGTTCAGGGCAGATTCACACTCCACTCACGAGCACCACTGATCCAGGACAATGGAGGAAGGGTGGAGTGTGGGCTTAATTTCATAGGCAGGTGCCACTGTCCAGAGGTGGTGGGTGAGCTGCAGAGTATAGCCTCACACTCTATATGCTGACACCAGCCTCCCAGCAATAATATTATTGGATTTTTAAAGTCAATTACTGTAATGTTTAGGCCACTATAATAAGCATCTCACATAAAGGATATGAGAGGTTTTATTCTGCTTGCTACTGGTGATATCTTAGTAAAATTTGAGTTAATGTAAAGCAGAGCTAAAGGAAGGGTGATATACATATTAATAAAAAATTTTCTCAGTTTTAATTATTATAACATCTCAGAAAACCTCAATATAAAACATACCCGAGAAATTTGTTTACTTTATCTGACTATATTTTTTATTGCTATTATTGTAATAATATTTCTTTTGCTACTGGAGATTAAACCCAGAGTCTTTATACTGACTATCAGTTCACACTCTTTTATTTTTTAGTTTAAGAGAATGTCTTGCTAAGCTTCCCAGGCAGGAGTAGAACTTTCAATTTTGTTGCTTCAGCCTCTCAATATGCCAGCACTATAAACATGTGCCTGACTTTGTTAGTAATATTTCGGTATTTCTGAATTTTAATTGACTGTATGTGTGTCCGGACGGAAATGGATGGGAACAGGTGTCTTCTTCAATGTCAGTCTATATGCACCTGGTTCTGAAAATGGGAACTTTCCCCAGAGACTCTTAAATGTTATACCTGAGTCTAAGAAAACATTTTAATGACCTTCAATTTCAAACATTCCCCAAGGGCTGTAGGTACCGCACTCATACTGTAAAAGTCTTTTCTTCCATAGACAGAGGAGAAATCTTCTCTGCCGTTGTTGGAGGAGACATTCCCTTTAAGCCGTAGGGAAATGGCCCTTGAACAGATACACCTGTCTAATAATTAAGTAACAGGCTACAACTGAATTTATTAATGTGGTATTCTCTATCTACCATTACAGAAAAATTTCCTTACAGGAAGAAGACTTTACTGTTTTAGGTTGTCACACTTCAATTTTAAAAATAATCATCTGCAGAAGGAAATTAAAGTTGCAGTGAAGTGGTTATCTCTACTTCCAGAAAAAGTTGTGGATGAAAAGTAAGTAGTGCTCTATCAAAATAGTGGCAAGTAAGGCTATCAGAGGACTAAAACAGGTGCAGACCTATGAAGCTGTTTATGAAATGAGAGGGACTTTAAAAAAAGATTAGAGATGGACATTTACACATAGTCTTGCAGGTTTTATTGGTTGAGGAAATATTTATTTTAAATGTCTAGTATAAATTGTGCTACTATAAACATGTACTCTCATGTGTGTATCCCTGCATTATGATTATTTTAACTGTTTGGTGAAGATACCTTGGAGGGTGAGAGTTGGATCAAATAGAATTTCTTTTAGTTTTTTAAGGCATGTCAATGATTTCCGCAGTAATTTTACTAGCTTACAATCCCACCAAAGATGTAGTGGAACTCCTTTTCCCCACAACTTTTCCAGCATTTGTTATTTTCAGATTTGTTTGGATGATAGTGATTGTATAGTCTCCATAGTTATTCTCTTATTATTTGTTTAAGTAATTTTTTACTTTATTCTATAAAATATAAAGAAACAGCTATCTATCATTAATTCAATACTTATAAAGGTTGGATTTTGATTCAGTTCTCTAAGACTTAATCCTTCCGATTTCTCTCTTCTTAGTTTCTTTTTTCATTCTTTCTTTCATCCATCCTTATGTTCTTATACTCCTCTCTTTCACTTCTTTGTGCTTAGGTCTTTTTTCTCTTGTAGTTTTTAAAATTTGAAGGGGAGGGTAGAACAAAGGGAAGAAGAGGGCCAGAAACAAGGAGAAAGGAAGGAAGGAAGGAGGAAGAGTGAGTGTGAAAACAGGTGAAATGAAATAAACTTAAACGATGGTTTTCTTCAGCCTTGACTAAAGCTGACACCAGTACTGGTTTGTCTTTGTCCCATACCCCTTCCTACCAACAAATCTTTCTTCTCCCATGCAGAAAGAGTTACAATTCCTGGGTGTTCTGGAGTTTTTCTGGAAATTGGTTACCCACAAAACAATTAGGCATTCATATGAATTAATTTCAACTAGAATACAAGTTCAAAATATGCATTTTATCCTGTATAGAATTCTTGAATGCATTTTCTCCTTTAGAATTTCTATGTGTGATGTTTCACAACTTTGTGCAACTGTTTTTCTTCTGAGATTTTATACAGTATGTCTGCAGTACAAATTATAAATGGAAGGAAGTGATTAATGAAGCACAGAACAAGTTTTTGTGATCGAATTGATGAAGATTTACTAAAATATTTAAACTCAGTAAGTTAACTTTAAATAAATTCTGCTGGATTTTCTATTATTCTGTATTGTTAGACAAAGAAACCCACGTTTTGTATAAATTGTTCAGCTTTGTGTGTAGGTATTGCTATCTACATTTGGTTGACTTTATATGCACTTCAGGAAGCTGTGATTTTGTCTCTGCAGGGTATTTGAGGTTGTAATAGAAACGTAAGCTTCAGGTTAGTGAACTTTCATTCTCAATATTAGACAAGGGCTGAGAAACAGCAAATGTTAGAAAAACCTAATATAAAAATCCGTGTCCAGCTTGAAAAGTGGTCAGTCGTTGCCTACATTTAACAGACTTGAATCTTAGCAAGAATTTTTAGGTGAGACAGTTACATACAGAGATAAGCTTGCTGTAAAAGTTTAGATTTAAGAATTTCTAAATCTTAATTATCCTTCTAGAGTTGGTCAGCTACTTCTCTATCAGTTCCAAGATGATCTGCAACAACACCACTTTCCACCCTAACACCTTTCTTGTAGGCGTCCAAGGGCTGGAGGCTTTCCATACGTGGATTTCCCCGCCGTTCTGCTGTTTACTTTATGGCTCTGCTGGGCAATGATACAATTCTGCTGGTCATCTGGTCTGACCACACACTGAGTGAGCCAATGTTCTATTTTCTAACCATCTTATCAGCTACAGATCTAGCACTTTGCACATCTTCAGTGCCTCGAATGTTAGGTATCTTCTGGTTTGATGCACATGAAATCAGTTTCGGATCCTGTGTGTCCCAGATGTTTCTGATACACACCTTCACAGGCATGGAGTCTGCTGTCTTGTTGGCCATGGCCTTTGACTGCTATGTGGCCATCTGTGTCCCACTGCATTACAGAAACATTCTGACACACTGGTTGTTGGCAGGCACTGGTGTGGGTATCTTAATGTGCCCAGTCCTGCTCATGTTATCCATTGTGTACTTAACCCAACTCCTACCTTTCTGTGATGCTTGAATTATTGCCCACTCCTATTGTGAGCATGAGCATTGCCAAATTAGCCTGTGCTAGCATTCGCATCAATGCTATCTATGGGCTCTTTGTGGCTTCTTTTCTCCTTTTCGATGTGGTACTGGTTGGAATCTCCTATGCTTACATTCTCCGTACCGTGTTCTGCCTTCCATCTTGAGATGCTCGTCATAAAGCACTAAGCACATGCAGTTCACATGTGGGGGTCATGTGTGCTTTCTATACACCGTCACTTTTCTCCTTTCTCACCTACCAATTTGGCAAAAAGATCCCCCATTATTCTGGTTGCCAATCTCTATGTGGTCAACCCACCTGCCCTCAACCCTATTACCTATGGTGTGAGAACCAAGCAGATTCATGACTATGTGGTCCGTGCTTTCACATCAAACTAAGGGGTCTTTTTTCTTTAGCATTGCAGGGCATGGACATATCTGAAGTGGCCAATTTTAATCATTTCCTGATGATTAACCTTTAAGTGTTCCTCATATCAGGCTGATTTATAGATACTGAATTAACAATCTTTGCAGAATACTTTTATGTCTTAAACCTGTTTATCACCTCTCGTATTGGTGTTGAAGGTTGGGGTCCCCTACAGTGGGCAAAACCATCCCAGTTGAACTTAGCACTGTGCTGACTGTGGTAATGAAGTGAGCACACTGTAGCTCTCCATTAGAAGTAGGACAATATTCCCCTGGAACTACTTACTTCGACTGCTTTCATAGTTTTGAAGAGTAACTCCCAAATTCAAACGAAAAATTGTAAATGTTTTGATAGATTTCTGAAATATAATGGAAGTTGTTTTCAGTTATCTGAGGATGTAACTGAGATGCTATACTTTATTTTTTTTATTTTAAAAAAATAAAAGTACAAAAACATATTAACAAACAGACACCAATTAGCATAAAAAATAGTACAATCACAACTAATCTATAGAAAAGGTGACATGGTCTCAACAGTGGTTATGGTTTTATCCATTGATATCTTCGAAGTGTAAATATATGAACCCATATACAGACATGCAAAATAAGTCAGACAATCCTCTCAACAACAGAAAAAAACACAAATACCAAAAATCCAAAGACAAAAAAAAAAAAACAGGCAAACAACAACAGTAAAAACAATGACAACAACAAAAAACCACCTATAGTTGCTGCTTTGCATATTGATATCTTCGAAGTGTGTGTTCAGGATAACACATACAGACATACAAGATTGATCAAATAACACGTCATCGATTATTGCTTAGCATTAAGTGATATAATACAATAGAAGAACCATGTTAGCTCTCCTGCATATATGTATATTCATATATACATACATATATTTTTG
>PVLD010030121.1:0-17229 GCA_004027595.1 Dinomys branickii
GAAACAATGATTACCCTTTTCTTTGTAAGGCATAGTAATATTCCCTATTCTATTTTGCTTTAACTTATTCTATTTTATTTTTAAATAAATATACGCTAAAAATTACTAAATTGATTTTACCATCAACAGATGCATTGCAGCTAATAAGTAGTAAAACCTTTCAATACACTAAAGGGTATTCTAATCAGCGAGGGTATTGGGGACATTTTTAATGATTTCATGTACAAAATATTGAAATATAAATAAGTAAACTTCTAATTGTTTTATTGTTCCAAAGTGTAAATTTTCAATATATTGTTTACATTGAAATTTACACAACATATAAATATAAAACTGCTGTTCATGTAGCTTCATGGTACTCATCAGGTGGTGTACGGTAAGGAAATTTTGAAGAACTTGGATATATGTGAACCAAGCTGGAATGTGTTTTGATTCCAGAAATTCTTTAAATTTTTATCCCCACTACTAACTTTACTTTGGGCAATTAATCAAGGAAAACCCAAACAGCACTTTCAAGTGTAAACCATAGCTGGACTGAATATGTGGATATTCTTAGTATTTATGTCCTTCTGTGTATCTATGGTTACTTCAGATTCCTCTTATGTTTTAATTTTCAAGAGAAGGATTTTAAAAGTTGTACAGCTTAAAAGTTAATGTTGGTAAAAATGGATAGCAACCTAGGAGGATATGAATTAATCATCCTCAGTAGGACCTATTGCACTTCTCTTGAAAAGACCCGGATCTACCACTGATGGGTCTACCTGGTTCATAGGATCATGGGGAATTATATCAGTAAATGCTGAAGATCTCATATAGACAGTTTACTGAAATCAACTAAGGCTTTGACTCTGAAGGTTAAAAATATCTATCAATACCTTCGGTTTCATTAAAGGCACATATTAACCCCAAGGTTAACCTAAATAATTTTTATAGAGAATGGCAAATAGGCATCTACCTGTCTAGGATGTGAAACGCTACTATAGGGTTTGGTTGTGTTGTTATCTTAAATCTTTTCAGCAGAAGATGAAACACTGCCATTTAAAAGCTGCAAAATGTTTTTAGAGTCACAAGAATTGAACACAAATTTTCCAGTTATTTGGGAGGAAATATATAATCTGGAAGTGCCTTTTAATTGCATAAATGTAAAATCTACACCCTCCTTAGAAATACATTTGAGACACTGAAGGTTTCCCAAGGCTTTATAGACAGAGATTTCATTCCCCTTTGACAAATTTTTATTAGTTCTTAGTGGAATTAAAGTTTCGTGGATGTTACTTTCTGCTTTTTTCATGGTGTTTTATGTCTCCTGCTTTGTTCTATTTATTTGTTAGTGATGAGGAGATGAGAAGGAATTAGATTGTTAGAAGGGTTTAGGAATAATATTCCATTTCACACAGTAGAAAATATAAATATTAAAAGTATATGCTCTCTGTAAACAGATGTTATTTGGCATTAACAGCAGTACGCTTCTACCTGTAGATACAAGGCAAAAATCTTATGCGAATTAGTGATACCAATGTAGGAATGGAATGAAATGCAATATAAAATAATTGAAGCCTATATTAGTTTTCTAGGGTTGCCATAAGTTACTACAGACTAAGTTACTTAAAACAACAGTTTATCTTTTAACAGTTTTGAACCCCAGAAGTCTAATTTCAAGGTATCAGAAGGACCATGCTCCCTCTGAGAGACTGTCTAAAGCCTATAGGTGGCGTATAGGAAGACTCTTCAAGCTTCCTGTAATCTGTGATGTTTCTTGGCCTGCAGCTACATCATGCAGCTACACTGTGCCAATCTCTGCTCCTGCTGTCACGTGACATTCTCTATATGTCTCTCTGTAAAAATCTCCCTCTTCCAAAAGGACAGCAGTCATTGGATTAGAGACCACCCTAATTTGGTATTACTGCATCTTTACCTGGTTGTAACTGCAAAGACACTATTTCCAAGTGAGATAACTTCCATAATTACTGGATGTTATGATTTCAACACATGGTTTTGGGCAACAAAATTAAGCCATAAAAAGAGGAGAAGACCAATTGCTATATAAACTTATTTTAAGATAAAAATAAAACAATTTGTGTAGTTCATGGTATTCTATTTATTCTCCCAGTCTACCCAGGTCTTGGTCTGTCTGTCTATCTGTCTATCTATCTATCCATCTAGAGTCCATGCTCATTGATTTTAAGTGAGAATTTATCAATAAACAGGGTAGCAATAGCTGAATATACACATATATATACACATCAAAAGAGATGTATGTGAGATATATAGCCACCTTGTTAATTTTATGCAAAGAAATGGGAAAGATAATATGTTGAAATTTTCAAGGTACTAATATTGAGAGTTTTTTTCTTTTTAAGAATAGAGAATAATGGGTTTACTATCATATGAAAAAACAATGCCAATGATTAACTATTAAACATTCTGAAGGTAATACCGACATGAAGTTTATTAGTGATTTTGTTCTAGAAAATGTAACATGCTTTGCTTTGTAAAATATTTATTAAACTGCCGTGTCTATGGCACAGTGCCATGAAATATTTTGTCCTGTGGAGACTAAAGCTAGAGATTGTTATTTTCACTTAAGGAAGGCATAATTTGGCAGAAAAGTTAAAATGAATCAAAGGTTTCCAACTCAGCAGCAGAGCTGAACTTGTAGGGACTTAAAGTTCAAATGTTATTTTGATTAGAGCTTCATAATTTGATAATTTTAACCAATCTTTATTTCACATAAAGCCATCAAGATTTTTCTAAATTATTTTGTTCAATATTTATAACATTAAAATCATAACAAC
Source organism: Dinomys branickii (assembly GCA_004027595.1). Classification (NCBI taxonomy): domain Eukaryota; kingdom Metazoa; phylum Chordata; class Mammalia; order Rodentia; family Dinomyidae; genus Dinomys; species Dinomys branickii. The sequence continues at coordinate 2,796 of PVLD010030121.1, forward strand.
TTTATGCTATATAAGTACACTTAATATTTAACCACGCACCCACTCCTGACGTGACCTGTATCAGTTTAACATTGAGAGATAGAAAATGCAAAGGGCAAGAGAAAGGTATTACATTGATGCATAACAGCAAATAATGTACTTTTGTACATTTCTGAGCACCTAGTTTATTTACTCAATAAGATGAGCTCCATCTCTTAAGGCAGAAAGTGACAAAATCTACCCAGAATCCAAGACAATGTATAGAATCCATTTATGAGGGATTTTAAACATAATCTCCAATACTTTAATATCTATTTCACTGAAGAAAATAGTATGTGCATATACTCTTCCCTTGAATCTGGATTGGCTTATAAAGCTTCTACTCATATGGTATGTTAGAAGTGAGGCTGTGTGACTTTGAAGACAAGCTTATGAAGGGACATGAAGGTTTTTCATTGATTTCTGGACTATTTGCTTTTAGAACCCCGATACATCATGTAAGAAATTTGAGCACCCTGAAGTTAGGTTAAAGAGATTAATATCTGCATGCTCCTGTTTATAGAATCCACTGGTCCCAGATTTCTAGTTAACTCTGTCAAGAAAACAAGCATGTGAATGAAGACATTTCAGTAGACCAGGCTCACAGATGCTAAGTGCCACTGAGAGACTTCTGTAGATACCACTGACAGTATTTGCATTTCTGACACACAAATATGTGAAATGGAAATAACTTCATATACCAGATTATTATTGTCTTCTATATAATGATAGATAATCTAAACACCATCACTTCAGGAAAATAAATTTTAGCTACCCTGCTGTTTTGTTTTCACATGTATTTGTACATTTACGGGAGATTTATTGAATATTTTCTATATGCCATGTCTGTTCTGAGTGATATGTATATTATGTTAGAGAAAGCATTAAATCTACCTGTTCTCATAGAAGTTTATATTCTACATAGAAAATGTAAATAAAAAAGTAATAAAGTATATGCAATATGTTGGTGATTGCTAAAGATGAGAAAAGATAAGCAGGAGAACTATACGATAGAGATTGCTGGAAGTGAGTACCATTTTACATACAGCTACAGATGGCTTTTTTGCTAAGGTTTATTTTAAGAAGAGACCATAATAACATGAGAAAGTCACATGAGTACAGTAAAGTGAACAGCCAGTGCAGAAACACTAAGCCGAGTGTGTTGGCATGTTGTGGAAGACAGTGACAAGACCAGTGTAGCTTGAGTATAGTGATCACGCAAGAATGAAGTGGAGTAATTTCAGATATGCTGTAAGGTGTGGGATCAGGTAGAAACTTTCAAGCTGTGGTAAAAGCTTTTAATTTTCTGTTCAAGGAGAGAAATCACAGAAAGGTTTTTAATGGAGGAGTGGCATGTCATAATTGAACATCTAATAGGGGGTCTCTGGGAGCTGAAGAAAGACAAAGAGTATAGGAAGCTGTAGAAATAAAAATAGGAAACACCTATAGTATCTATAACATTCCAGGGTCAAAGATAATGGTACTGTAGCCTAATTTGACTCTTATGTAGGTGAATCATATGCTAAAGTCCATCCAGCATATATTATAGAGTTCATAATGATATCCTTTGTGGAGCAATGCCTGCTGGGTAACATGCTGAGCACTTGTTAAAAATATAATTCTTGGTTCATTGAGATGTTTACTAGATTAGAGAAAGAAAGGTCTGCTGCAATTGAGGAGTTGCCTAGCATGTAAACTCCTTATATTTCCTTTGTTTATAACCTCAAGACTTTCTCCCTGCGATTCACTCTTTTGTCTATTCCTCAGATTTCCTCCTCCAAACAGCCCTCCAAGTTGGAACTGAAATACTGGCTACTCTCCTATTTACTGCTAACCTCATCAGCATGTGGATTTTCTCATTATAATATGAATATGATGCCAGGTGGTAGCCATGGTGACCAAGACCTAAGCATACATAGTGGAATCTTTTTAAGAATATCATTCTACTTGTCCAAATTCTTGCCATATCCTTGGCTTATATTCAGAGATAATTGGGTCTTCTTTTATCTCATTTTGTCGGTCAACCATATACACTCTTTGTAGTTATACTGATGAATAGGACAATATTGGCAGACATGTAAAATTCTCCATTTATATCCACATGAATTCTGTCTTATTTACATGATTGCTGAATCCAATGTATGGTAGGCTTTATATAGTAATTTATACTGCTTTTGCTTGCATACTCTCCTATTTATTTGTTCACCTTATCAGATACTATAAACTTGCCTCCAGTAAAGCATGACTAGGTCAGTGTCTCAGACAATAAAGAAATTGTATAACGTCATGGGTTTTGTAGGTTATTATTAGGGAATAGGATATGAAGAATTTTCCCTTTAGATGGAATTTTAATAAAATATGGCTAAATGATAATTATTATCTTTTCTTCCCCCACCTATAATCATAGATATTAAGTTTCATATTATCTTCTTCCTATGGAATTATGTCTGACACTAAAGAATTGGTTTATTAATGGAAAAAGAAGCTAAGCATCCTAAATTAAAAAGTAAATATAATATCAGAGCAAAAATGAATTTTAAATGTTCACATATAATATTTATTTTTTCAGCACATGTTTACATGTCAAAGATCTAAATCCAATGCAGAAGTAAGGTGGTTGAATAAGAGATATGTAACTGCTTTAGGAAATGCCTATATCCATACATTAAAAATCAGGGAATTATCGCATTTCTTCTCTGTAAATGTCTCCTGACAGAATATTTGTTCTGACAATAGTGCTTTTATTTTTATACTGTAGCATTATATGCACTTGCTAACTTTTGTTTCCCTGCATTTATTGCTGGCATATGTTTAGCAAGCGTGGGGGAATTGACACACATATATAGCATATCTTCATCATTTTACTTCCCTTCCCCTACTTCCTTCCCTCTTTCTCCTTCCCCAGACCCCACAAAGTCAAACTCCATGTTTCCTACCATCTTCCTTTCATTTTACTCTTTAAATTATTTATACTTTGAGTTTCACATGAGATAAGCTAGGTGAGATGTATCCTTCTTTGTCTGATTTATTTCCCTTAGCATTATGGCCTCAAGATCTATCCATTTTCCTAAGAAAGAAGCGAAAGTATCCATCGGTATGGTTACACACTACTCCATTGTGTATAGATGCATGCTTTCCGTATCCATTTATCTGTTGATGAACACACACATCACTGCTGCAATTCAGATATTGTGAATTACCCTGCTATGAGCATAGATATTCATGTATCACTGTAATGTAACGACTTCAACTCTTCAGAAAGATACCTGGAAGGGTTAGAGAGGGATCAAATGGAATTTCAGTGTTTAGTTTTTTTGCAGAATCTCCATACTAATTTCCACAGTGGATGTATTAGTTTATATTCCCACCAACAACACAGAAAGGTTCATTTATCTCCACAACCTTGCTAACATTTGCTGTTTTTGTCCTTGATACTAGCCGTTGTTTCTGTCACGAGGTGAACTCTCACTGTTATTTTGATTTGTATTTCTCTAATGGGAAAAGATGTTGAATATTCTTCTCATGTACTTATTAGTCATTTGGAATTCTTTTGAGGAGTGTCTACTCATTTTATTTGCCCATTTTTGATTGAGTCTTTTGTGTTGATGTGTCTAATTTTTTGGAATTCCATACAAATTGTAAATGTTGGTCCTCTCTTTGAAGAGTAGCTGGCATTATTTTTTCCTTTTTGTAGGTTATCTCTTCAGTCAACTGTTTCCATTGCTGTGCTGAAGCTTTTCAGTTTGACACATAGTAATGCCATTTATTGATTCTTAGTATTATTTCTTATACAACTGAGATTCTCAGCTGGGCATGGTGGCGCAAACCTATAATCCCAACACTCAGGAGGCTGAGGCAGGAGGATTGTTGTGAGTCAAAGACCAGCCTGGGCTACAAAGTGAGCTCAAGTCCAGCTTGAACTGCATAGCAAGACCCTGTCTCAGAAAGTCAAAAAAACATGAGTTTCTCTTGATAAGGTCCCTGTCTATGTCTATGTTTTCAAGAGATTTATCCGTTTTATCTTTCAACAGATTCAGTGTTTAACATTTTTATCTGAACTAATTAATAATGCCCTCCCTCACTTTCGATACTGTATCTATTCCTCAATTTCAACTTCTTAAATAATATGAGTGTCTTAGTCACTTTTTCATCTCTGAGCTAGAACACTTGAAATCTGCAATTTCAAGGAGAGGTTTACTTTAGCTCACATTTTGTAAATATTTCAGTTTATAGCTGATTTGAGGGCGGAAACATGGCAGGAGGACCTGTAATGAGGGAAAATGGCTCACTCTATGCAGGTTGGAAGCAGAAAGAATGAATGGAGGAAGAAAGCAGGGCGGTAAACCATTCCAGCCCATATCGGCAGTGAACTGCCTCTTCCTTCTGGTCAGGCTCCCCCTCCTAGAAGCAAGCCAGCTATGACGTTGTCATAATACATTCATCTCTACAAAGCCTCATGTGTGATGACATCAGGTTTTTGAGGGGACATCTAGATCTAAACCATAACTGATTATATGTAGGAAATTTTTGAAGAGTAAGGGATCATTATCATGTGCCTACTTTCTACCATTATTGCCTTTATCTTTTTGTTCTATAGCATACTAGTCACTTTTACGTGGAAGTGCTGCCTTGAGTTCTGTTGCCCAGTTTTAGCATTGTGCGTTGCTTATTGTCTATCAACCTACACTTTTAACTAGTCTTGCTAGCATTATGCTGGAGAAGGAAGCTTAGAGTACACAACAATGATGTTATATATCAAAAGACAGATGGGATTGGGTATAATTTCTTATCTTGGGAAAATATGAAAAAACACTAAATCTCCCTTGTTTTCCTCTATGACCAGCTCAAGGCTCATGAATACTGGAAATAAAACAACTGCAAAGGCTAAATGTGACACATGCAGCAAACTGCAATCCCTTGGCCCTGCCCAACAGAGGATAAACCCTATGGGATTTTAATTTACTACCAATCATGTATTAATCTTTCACTGCCATTTTAGGTGGCCGTAAAAGTCTTAGGTAGTCACAGAGAAATGCAGTCAAGAGATGTCTTACAGTTGTCACAATTTACATGAGAGATTTAAATTTTGTAGGGAAAAATGAATGGAAATGCCACCATGGCAAAGTTAAATTAATTTATCATAAATAGATTAGATACATGCAAAACTGCTAAGAGGGTAATCATGAAAAAAGAGATTTAAACTCAAAGTTTTGATTTGAGACATGAAATGTAATCAGGTTGTATAAATTACAAACTTTGTGTACTGTATTTTAACAAAGTTAAAGCAACATTTTTGTCCTTTTGATTAATCATTATCAATTAAGTTCAATAGACACAAACTAAAATGAGACATAAACCATACTGAACCAGTCATCACCTAGTAACTCAATGGCATGAACAGCCAGCCATCTTTTACCAAAATATTTCTACACAAAACGGGGCTATTTTATTACCCAGTGTGTGGAGACAATGCAGTAGACTGCAAATCTAGAGGATTATGGAATTCTAGTTTTAGAGCTATCACTAGATTTAGCAAATGAGGTAAATAATTAAAGATTAAAATTGGGACGTTTCTCCTGTGCAATGAAAATAAGGGTGCCTACTATTTCTTATTATGCAGATGGAAGCAATTAGCAAATTAGTACATCATTTTTGTAAACAGATATTGAAAATCATGACACACAGGCCAACTGTGAAATGTCAGGTTGCTTCTAGAGAAACTTAAGTCTCTAGTTACGATTCTTCTTCTTCAAGAGACCTGCTAAGTATCAATAGTAATCTCATATCTACAGAAGTCAGGTAAATCCAGGCCGTGTTTAATAATTGAAAATAAAGAACTAATTGAATTTCTTAGGCTCAGTATACAATCATAGTTCAATTTAATTATTTACATAAGTGGAGCAGTCTAAAACTCATTGGATACTCACCAGATCTTCCTTAGGGCACTGGCATTTGGTCTAGCCTCCATGTTCTATTGATAATTTCTAGAAGCTGAGCATAGTCCAGAACATGCACAAAATGGAGAACATCTACTCACTTAAAGAAAATGAATTAAAGAAGTTGAATAGTGTATAAAGTGAAAGATTTTGTTGCACTTTTTAAGAACTAGGTGGTTATTAAAAGGAGATCTTTGCCAGTTCTTCTTACTTTATCATTTTCTTTTTGATGAGCCACTACTAGTATTGTAATTGGGTTCATAACTGTACTGCACCAAACAGATTTAAAAACAATACCAAACACATAGTTAAATATAATCTTTGCCAAGTTGTCACACAGATTTTTGTTAGTTGGGGATGGGGAAATAGACCAATACAGATACAGCATTTAAGTAACAATATGTCTTTTACATCTACTGTGTAGATATAATTTGACTATAAGAAAAGATATTTATGACTATTAGAAAAAAAAATCCCAGTGGTGTTTTAGACATTGAATCTTTTATAAAACTTAATAAAAGAGCAATGAATACCTGTCTAATCAATGCGGCATGAGATTTCTCCTCTAGCTATGTAAAACAATTGTCTTGGAAGTAGAGGTGAAGCTCAGTGGCACCTACAAAGCACCAAGGCCCGGTATTTGATATTTTTCACTAAGAAGTAAAAGAAAGCAACAGCAACAACAATTATCTTTTTACCTTATTCCTTTTATGACTGTAGAAGATAAGTTAAATGAACGTTCTTCAAAATGTAATGGTTCACTAATTTATGAGAAAGTCATCTGCAATGAGTGGTGTGATTACAAATTGAAATAATTTTTTTCTTTTACACTTACATAAATTGAAATACATACTATTCATTTGCAATTGTTTCTCTTTTTCCCATTTCTACCTTAGTCAGAGTTACTACATGAGACAGGTCCACTCTGAAGGTCACTTAACTTTAACTTCCCATTTCCTTCACTCTTTTATCCAGCTGATTGTGTAATGTCATTAGCAGTGCCACTTTACTTCTTTTTTCATCAATTCTCTTATTTTCACCAAATATATTCAATTTCTTTCAATATTATTCTCCCAATTAAACTTGCATAATTTGTAGCCATATTTACAATCCTAAAATGCTCTTTAATCATCAAGATTTTATGTAAACATATTCGGTGACTCCTGTTTGTCTAAATCATTGAATCTCAAAGTGCAATCCCACAGCCAGTAATATCAAAATCATCCATTCTATGTTTGTGGGATACTTCCTATACCAATTCATTTATTCTTGGACATTCAATGCTTAAAGAAATATAACTTGTGGACGTTTACCTGGGACCAGCAGGAGCACAAATTCTGGAGATGGGGCTCAGTAATCTGTATTGGATTAGGCTCTTCAGTTTTAATATTTGTTTTGATAGTGTGACATTTTTACATTGTAGGTTTACAAAAATGTGAGCATAAAATGCATTACCACATAACTTGTTGACCTACATGTAGATTTTTCTTGTTATTATCGTCTTGCATGAATATGGTCAAATTTGCTGTGATTTATGACCATTTATGACATGCTGTGATTTTTGAAGTTTTATTGTCGAAAAACACAAAATAAAATCTCTTCTCTCAAATTTTATGTATACAATAAAATTCTGTTAACTCTAGGTGCAATGTTGCTTAGCAGACCTCCAGAATTTGTTCATCTTTCATACCTGTATGTGTGTTGATTAGCAACTCTGATTTCTCTATTCAGCCCAGCTTGCAGTCCCAGATAATTTCCATTCAAGTCACTTATGAGTTTGACTACTTCTAGGTATTTCATAAATATGGAACCAGGTAGTATCTCTCTTCCTCTTTCAAGCTTATTTATTGGAAAAATATTCACAACATTTATTTATGTTAGCATACATGGAGAATTTCTTAGTTTTTAAGTTTGAAAAATGTTCCAATCTAGGTATATGCTGTATTTTCTTTACCTATTCATGTATTGAACATTGAAGCTGTTTCCACATCCTGGCTACTTATGTAGTGCTAAAATGAACATAGGAGTACTGGCATTTCTTCAAGATCTTTGTTTCAGTTCTTGTGGATAAATACTCAGAAGTGAGATTGCTTGATCTTGTTGTAGTAGTATTTTTAACTTTTGCTAAAACTTCATCCTCTGTCCCACAGCATGTTTACTATTTGATATTCTTGTGTAAATTTATTTCTGTTAGTATATGTTTTTGATATGTAATAATTACATTGATTTTGGCAAATTGGTAAATGTGCATTGCATCTTCAAATTTGTTCTACCTTTTCCCCCTTCTCTCCATTCCCAGATCCCCTTCTAAGTTCCACGAAAATCTAATTTCCTGGTTCTCTCCTTCATGTTTTTAATTATTTATATTATATAAAAGAGAATCCATATGCTATTTGACTCTCTGTGCTTGAGTTATTCCACTTAGTGCTATGGTATTAAGAACCATCCGTATTCCTACAAATGACTCAAACTTACATTTCTTTATACCTATATAGTACTTCTTTGGTATATATACCACATTTTCTTCATTCATGTGTTGATGGTCACTGTTTGTCTGTCTGTCTACCTATCTGTCTATCTATCATCTAATCTACCTGTAGTAAATTCTGCTGCTATAAAATGGCTATGCATGTATCACTGTGGTATGACGTTTTAACTCTCTGGAGAAGATACCCACAAGAGGCATTACTGGGACAAGTAGAATTTTATATTTTGTTTTTATGAGGAATCTTCAGGTGATTTCCAGAGCATTCTCACTAGTTTCTATTTCCACCAACAGTCTAGAAGTGTTCCTTGTGTTCCACATCCTCCTGTCTCACCAGCATTTATTGCTGCTTGAATCCTTGAAGATAGCATTCTCACAGGAGTAAAATGGAATCTCAGTGTTGTTTTGACTAGCTTTTCTCTAATGGCCAAAGTTGCTGAATACTTGTTCATGCATAAATTGGCCATTTGTACTTCTTCCAAAAAGTTTCTATGCATTCCAGTTGCCCATTTCCTCATTCAATCTTTTGTTTTTGGGTATATAATACTTTTCATTTATTAGCATAGTCTGTCAAAAGAGTAACTGGCAAACATTTTCCCATTCTATAGTTTGTTTCTTTACCCTGTTGGTTGTTTCCTTTGCTGCATAGAAACTTTGCAATTTGATATAATTTCATTTATTGATTCTTGGTATTGTGTCTTGATGAATTGGGGTTCTACTAAGATGTTTTTGTCCAAGCCTATGTCTTCAAGAACTGCACTGGTTTTATTATCTTTCACACTCAATGTATCTCTTTTGTGAGTAGATCGTTTAACATGTGTAAGTCAGAAACCTAGTACTGTACATAAGTAGGCATAAAGCTAAGAACCGCATGACCATCTCAATATCCTGAATAAAATTCAATCTGCTTATGATAAAGAAATCTCTAATTAATAGTATTTCCCCTATTCATAAGTTGCAATTCCACTCAGTTGATTGCTGGTTACATTCTGATGCTAAAGCCTAGTTTATTGATGCCCTAATTGCCAGTTTTTGTGTTTATAAACTATGTTTTTGGTTTCATATCCATGAGTTCATTGCCAATATCTACAATATTTTATGCTGTTTTCTTCTTGAACATTTAAAATTTTAAGTTTTATATTGTAATGTTTTGTCCATTTTGAGGTGGTTTTCATGCGTAGTGTAAAACAGGGTTAATTTTCATTATATGTGGATATCCAGTTCCTACAGTATCATTTGTTGAAGAGGCTCTTCCTTCCCTACTGAGTATTTTTGACACCCTTATGAAAGATAAGTTAACAATATTTGTATGAGTGTATTTTTGTGCTGTCTACTGTCTTTAATTAATCTATATAGCTTGTTTTATTCTAGTTCCATACAGTTTTAATTAATACACCTGTGAAATATATATTAATATCAGGAATTTGGATGCTTCCAGTGTCATTGCTTTTTCTTAATTTTGAATGGGCTTAGTGACTTTTGTGATTTCATTTGAATTTGAAAGTCATTCTGTTCTATACATTTAAAATGCTATTATATAATTTTTATAATAATTGCATTTAATTTATGGATATTTTGAAGAGTATAGACATTTTAGCCGTACTCTTTTTCAAGCCAAGAACACAATCACTATTTTTCCAATTTTTATAATTTTTTTTTTGAGGCAGGCCCTAATTATGTAATTCACACTGGCTTTGAACTCACTATATAGCCCAGGTGTTATGGTTGATACAGTGCGTCAACTTGGGGAGTGTAGAGGTTTAGCTAAGTAACTCAGCAGTTGTAAATCTTGGGGTAAAAAGGACATGCCCTTACCTTTCTGGGATGTTGTTTATTGTGTTAATTTGGGAAGTTTAAAAGGTTAACTATGTGATTCAGCAGGAAGCCAGGGTGCTTACTTTGTATACATCCTGAGCCTGTGGAAGAGGAGGGCATGGAGACTGTGTGAGAGCTACACGCCCCCTGGGTGGGGGTAGGCTGTTTACAATATAGGGGAGAAAAGGAGGCTGCTTGCAGCCATTCCTCCCTTTTGCTCTGGTTGTTTTTGCTGTGCTCTGCTGCTATGAAGTTTGCCCTCTGCCATGTGCCACTCTGCCTCTGAAGCAGCCAAGTATGCACTGAAACCTCCACAAACTGTAAGCTAAATAAACCTTTCCTTTCCTCATTTCGGGTGTTGGGTATTTTGTCTCAGCAGTGAAAGAAAAGTAACCAAGACACCAGGCTAGCTTCACACTCATGTTGATCCTCCTGCTTCATCCTCCCGAGGGCTGGGATTACAGGTCTGCCCCACCACACCTGGCTGTCAGTATTTTGTATATCTCGGTATATAAGTCTTTCTCTTTCCTAGCTACTCACTCTGAACTACGGTATTTTTCTTTGTGGCTGTTTTCCTAATTTCCACTTCAGATAATTTGTTCTTAATGCACAGTAATATAACTTTGATTATATGTTAACTTGTAGCCATAATTTAATGATAATTTTATTAGTTCTAACATTTTTAAATTGAGTTTTTAGAATTTTCTCTTTATGAAATTGTCCAGCTTGTATACAGGGACAAAGTGCTTTCTTACATTCTGATCTGGATGACATTATTTTTTATCTTTGCCTTATTACTCTGGTAAGAACTTCCAGTACTATGCTGAACTGAAGTCATGACAGTGGGCATCCCTGCTTTCTTTCTGATCTTAGAGAAAAAGCTTCCATTTACTCCCAGGATGTGTGATGTTAGGTCTGATTTTGTCATATGTGACCTCTTTCTTGAGGTTATTTCTTTTGAATTCTATGGCGGAGAGTTTTTATCAGGAAAGATTTTAAATTTCGACACACATTAGGCATTTATTGAGATAATCTTGTGATTTTATCATTGATTCTGCTAATGTAGTTTATCACATCCTTTTATTTTCACTTATCAAAGCATCCTTGCACTGAAGGAACTGTATGCTCCTTTCAGTGACCTGTTTGGTTCCATTTGCTAGTGTAGTGTTGAAGGGTTTTGCATTACTAAAGTTGTCCCGTGATTTTCTTTTCTTATGGTATCTTTACCTGGCTTTTAGCTATGAGAATAATAGTAACCAAAATAAAAGTTAATTTGGATGGACCTAATCCTCTTCAAAGTTTTGGAAAACTTTAAAATTGATTTGTATTCATTCTCCTTTGCATGATTGTCTGGATTTAACAGTGAAGTCATTGAGTCCTAGATTTTCATTGTTGGGAGATTTCAAATTTTACCTTCAATGTCCTTACTAGTCCTATGTCTTTTAAAGCTTCCATTTTTTCTAATTCAGTACTTATGGGCTGTGAACTCCTAGGAATTATTGCTTTTTTCTAGGTAATGTAGTTTCTTGGCATATAGTTGTTCATGATTGTCTCTTACGATTGTTTTCATTTCTGTGGAATCAATTACATTCTCTCCTCCATGTATGAGTTTATTTTTTTGTGCCTTTATTCTTGACATATTTAGTCTCAAAAAAAGTTTTCCATTCTAATTAGTTTCCATAAAACCAACTACTAGTTTTCCTGATTTTTTCTATTTCTTATTTTAAGTATTTGTGCTCTGTTTTTTATTTTTATCTTTCATTTAATTCCATCTGCCAGCAAAATTTACTTTCACTGCATACTAAAATGGTCAATTGTTTGTTTGTTTGTTTGTGGTCTTTCTTCTTTTTTAATGTAAGCTTTTACTACTATAAACTTTCACAGTAATACTGCTATTGTTAGTATCTCACAGGTTGGGATATGTTGTATGTTTTGTATGTCTCAAGGCTTTCTATTTTCTCTTTTGATTTCTTCTTTGACCCTGATTTATCAACTATGTTTAACATACATATTTGTAAATTTTTCTACTTTTCTTCTGTTTTTGATTCATAATTCCATTGCTTATTGTCACGAAATATATTTGGTATGACTTCAAAGTTCTTATTTTTGCAAACTACAGTTTTGTGACCTAATATGCAGTCTGACCTGAGGATGTTCCCCATTGGCTTGTGATGAGCGCATTGTGTGCTGTTGCGGGTGGAATGATATAGCAGTCAAATCTAGAATTCTGTCATGACTTATGTCTGGATATTCACTCAGAGCCTCATGTGGTCATAGATAGGGCTTTTTACGGCATGGTTGGATCAAGAGTGTATGATTGATTCATGATACAATACTAAGATTAAGGGGACTCGGACTAAGGATGTGTGATTACTAAATTGCTTCATTTTTGGTTTGGCACTTGCCCTGAGCCAGGTACCCTAGAAAGAATATAAAAATGGCAGAAAAAAGCTGCCATGTTCACTTGCTCCATTTGCTGTCTTATGACTGCCATGAACTGTTTCTCCTCTACGATACCCTTCTGCCAGCTGCCCTGCTTTGCCTCCAGTGAACTATGGACTGAAGTCTATAAAGTGTGAGCTGAATAAACCTTTCCTTCCCTAACTTTGGCTGTTGGGCATTTTGTCTCAGCAACACAAAAAGTAACAAAAACATGTTCTTTGTTCATTTTCTGTCAGATTGTACTGTTGATTATTGAAACTGGGCTGTTGAAGTTTTCTACTGTTATGCTGTTACTCTTCATGCTTCTACTTTTTCCAGCAATGTTTGATTTGTATATTCAAATGCTGTGACTTTGGTTGCATATAGTTTTAGTACACTTTTTTTTTTTCCGGTACCAGGGATTGAACTCAGGACCTTGCGCTTGCCAGGCAAGCGCTTATGCCACTGAGCTATACCCCCAGCCCCCATATAGTTTTTATATGTAGCACATAATGCTTACATTCCTTGTGGAAAGTTGGCACGTGTACATATGCCTTACTTCAACCCCTTTCCCTTCTCTCCCTCCCTCTATTCCCATCCCTTGACCCCCTACTTTTTTCATACAAGTTTGTGATGCCTGATTTTTACATTTCATTTAATTTAGTAGTTGTTATGTATTCCTTGTGAACTGATTGACCCATTTGTCAAGATATAATACCCTATTTTACATTTGGTGACAAATTTCCCTTAAATTTTATTTTACCTGAGCGAAGCCACCCATGTTCTCTTTTATTGTATGTTTCATGGTTTTTTGTTTCATTTCTTAGCTTTTGGAGTCCCACGCTCTTGAAGTTTCTTATAGAGAACATATAGATCGACATGTGGACAATCTGTGTCCACTAATATTCTCACTGGGGTGCATGCAATCACTGTATGCTGTCTGATACACTCAGTGCAGTGCTGTTTTATTTTTTATTGTTGATGTTTTAAGTGGTGCTAAATATCAACCCCTTACCTTTATGCATGTTAGGCAAATGCTCTGCGAGTGGGCTACAACCTCAGATCCATTATTTTGAATTTTCTGTTGCATATGAGAGATGTAAGGATTATTTGGATATATGATTCAAACATTTTATTCTCATTTATACTTTGTCTTGTCATGTTCCTTACAATATATTTACCGCAGCAGCATTTTTAATTTTTATGTAGTTCAACTTATTAAAAGGTTTTTTTAAAAACATGAAAAATCTGAGATTAGATGGTTTTTCTCCTATTTATCTTCTAAAGGTTCTAATTTTGTGGTTTCAATCTAGGTCTGTAATCTGTTTTGAGTTTATTCTTTCCCTTGTATGTCTATTCCTTACTAATACCATACTATCTTCATCCTTTTATCTTTGTAACAATTGTTGATGTTCTGGAATATCACTGCTCAAAGTTTGCTCTTCCCTTCAACATTGTTTTAGCTATTCTGGCATTTTTGTGCTTCAACATAAATTTTAGAATCAACTTGTCAGTATCAATAAAGTTACTTCCTGAAATTTTTATTGAAACTTAATTAAAGGTAATTTGACAAATAGTTTTCCCATCCATAAACATGGACTGCTCTAGAATTATTTAAAGATTTTATTTCTTTCATTAGAGTTCTACCATCCTCCCCTACATATTTGTGCATACCATATTATAACTGTGCTTTATTTAATTTTATTGTGGTAGTATAAATACTGCTTTGAATTGCATTCAAATTGGAATCATTTATCAA
>PVLD010030122.1:0-17228 GCA_004027595.1 Dinomys branickii
TATTAAGTAGCACGTGTTTGGCATCATGTCGCCCTGAGAGGAAAGAGACTGTTATGGACAATGGGCAGGAGACGTAGGGCCATTGCTGTGACTGAACTGGGCTATGTTGCCCCACAGCTCTGGAAACGATTTGCAGGAACAATTTGATAATATGTGGAGACCCAGGCTGCAGAAGCCCTGGAACGTTGTGAGCAGCGGTGGATGTGCAAACCTGGTCAGAGCTCAGAAGAGCAGAATGCTGACAAGAACAGAAACAATTAGCATCAGGCTCACCCCATGGAGGCTGGGAAGTGGGAAAGGGAGGAAGGGAGCAGCACCCCACAGTCCTCTTCCAGGGTATTCTTACAGTTGTGGGAGTCAGCACTGAAAATGTATATATGAAGGGCCTTGCGTCTGAGCTGTACATGTGGCCTGCCCTGAGGCTCAGGTAAGGACTCTGAAGAGGGTGCATGGAGTGACATGGAGGGAGGCCATGGTATCGCAGTTGCAGGATGTGGGTGCGTTTTATGTACTGTTCCCATTATTATCAGCTCAAGTAGAACATGCTCTTTTCTTAAACTATCTTCAGGACTCCCCAAAGGATGATGTCTTTGTTCTCACTGAGCATGTAAGACAGAACACTCCTAAAGTAAACAGAGTGGTTATCAGCCCTCCCTTGCTGTGTCACAAGTTTTTTCATTGCAGATCAGCCCCAGTATTGATGGTGAACAACACCAATGAACTAAGATGTTCTACTATTATCCATTTCTGCAGTCTGCACACTTTTCAATGGTCCCACAATTTGTGCACCAAGAATTGAACACATGGGCCCTTGAAAGACACTTATGCAAACCACAATGGATGAGTTGGCAGAGTCAGGGTGCAAGCTACAAACAAATTCTTGTTATGACCTCTCCTCAGTCATGTGGGGAGAAGATAGTCATTGGTGAGAAGAAATTGTCCCAGGTGGGAGAGATTAGCCAAAGGTAAAAATAATGTCTTTTACATGTAAGAAGAAAGGGCTGGAGGTCAGATTATCTGTGAAATGATGGACAGCGGAAACGCACTGAAAGTTGTTCAGGGATCCAAATTGGAAAATATTGGAAAATTGAGACAAGCACTATTGGGGCAGAGGTATACTTATGAGCCTATTGGAAGAGACATAGAATGTGTAGAAATATGTGCTGTTTTAATGCTTACAAAAGCACCTGTGCCAAAGGCACACTAAGTAATCAGGACAGAATAAGCTGAATGTTTGAAACCTGCCAGGTCCTATCACTGACAGCAGCAGTGCTACACAATGGCCTGACATGTGGAGTAGCCATCCTGGATACATGCTCTGTATGAGGTCATCAGCATGGGGTCTCAGGCATGACGGCTTATCCAGCTGCTGCTGCTGGCACATGTTTAACTTGCCAGAGACAAGGACTAGTGCTGAATTTTCAGTGTGGTGTGATTCCTCATGGAGAATACCCAGTCATATGTGGATGATCATCTCACAGAGAGGGAAGAGATACTTTACATGTCAGTATGTGTTTGACTACCTTCCTTGTAATGCTTTGTCTGGCACCAGTGACACGATCCCTCAAGGTATCTGTATTCATGAGTTCAGCATATTTCCAACGGTAATCTGAGCCCCAATATGCTATAGAGAAGGGCGGGTTCTCTTTGGGCTCAGGATGGAGATGGAGAGGGACTGTATCATACTGGGGCACCATGGGGCTGCTGGTCCTCTGAACAAAGGAAGAAGTACTTCAAAGTGCAAATGAGCTGCAGATTAGAAAGTGATATCTTATAAAGATGGGCTTTCATCTTCCTCAGTATAATACACTCTAGATGTATTATCTTCCCCTGCCAGCAATACATAGAACACAGGACCCTATAACTGCACTGTGGAGTGACCCCAATTCTTATCACATCCCATAACTTCCATGGCCATTTGTACTTTTTGCCTCACAGGTTTAGATTCTGAACTTCTGCACCTGTATTTTCCAATAAGGTTTACCTTTTTGCAGTCTGAATAACTGAAAATTATTAAAATTGTAACTCCTCAATAACACTAGTCACATCTCAGTACTGAATTGCCACATGGTGTCTGGGTCCCATATTGGAAGTGCTGGCTAAGTATATTCATTTTTCATCCAGCAAAGTTCCACTAAGAGAAACAATGTGTGTCCTACAGATCCTTGTTTGACCTACCACCTTGGCATCTATACTTCAGTGTTTGGGTGGAGCACTCAAACTCAGGATCTTGTACCTGATTGACCAGTGATACAAGAGTGAGCTACTCTCCCCACCACTCACCTGTGGGCCTTGTAGTCCTCTTGGTTTGGCGCATGCACAGGACATGTGTCACAAATCTTTTAAGGGTAAGCAAGTCTCTGGAAAGTGGCCACTCCCAGCAGAGAGCAGAGTAACAAGTCGGGGACCTTAACGTCTCACTTCCCATGAGAGTCACAGCTATGTCTCAAGAAATCTGTGCAGATGCTGGATATAAGTTCCCTGGTTCGTGCCCTGCATAGGACCACACTTTGCACAGCTATGACAGGTGAGGATTCCTCTCAACTTTATTAACCATACAAAAACAATGCTCAGAGCAGTCTTTCGTCCTCTCAGTGTTTTACTGAAGGTCCAAGGTACCTCATGTGAGGGTCTGTCACTGACCACCTTGCAGCTGCACAAAAATCAGCTTCTTCAGAAAAAACTGCTATTGCCCCAAGCCCCTAATCCCCTGGCTCAACACTCACCCATGATGGCTCTCTGCTACACCTCTCCCCTCAGGGCTCTTTTGCATGCCCCTTAGGAGCTGAGGCCATCTCTCTCTATTGACATTCACGGTTCTTCTAACACTAACTTCCCTCCAGCATCCATCCCGTGGGGTAGGTTTGATCTTGCTTGGTCCACTATGCCCGTATCTCCACCACAGACACAGGGCCTCCAAAGGACACGTGTGCAATGCACCTTTGTGTCATGTGCCTGTGAGCAGATAATTTGTTTAATGGCATTAAATTTTTCGAGGATAATTGAACAACCTAGACACATTCAGATATACACACAGTTTTTAATACTATAGAATAATAAGGAAAAGGAAATAAGAAACTGAGACTTGATTTTTATCCTCATGTTTTTCATGCACTACATCTAACTTATTATATATTTCATTTCCAAGGAAATTCCTATTCCAACTCTAGGACATCTTGTTCAATATGACAAATAAAATGAGAACATTCTCTGCTGGTTTTACAAAATCACAGACGCTTACACTGGGAAGAGAAGAGCAAAATTCCTTTGTGGTCAATATCACTGAAACTCAGTTTCACATCAGAAATCAAAATGAAGCGCCAGTATCATAAAAGTAAAAAAAGACATGTGATTCATAGCATTCTTCAGATAAGACGTGCAAGCTATGTCAGTCTTACAAAAGAGGAACAAGACTCTCAAAAGTCATGAAGAAAACATTTCCAAGTTACCCAAATAGAACAGACGCCAAGCCAGTATCCACTGTATTCTCCCCACCCTCCTCTGGCTCTTTGCGACTTAGAAATTGACTGCTCTTTGCAAACTCAGATGGAGAACGGGCCCCAAAGCTGCCTGTTGGGTGTGAGCTAAGCCACTGAGGTCCCTGTGGCATTTGCACTGCCTAGTCAAAGTCCCAGAACTCATTGCTGGCCTGCTCTATCTCCTCTTTCAAACCTTGATCATATAGACTTGAGTAGGACCTGGGATCCATCTTGTTAACCTTGCACAAATGTTGCAGGACTTTAATCTTGGTGGTTTCAACATGGGTCCTTGGACCCCACAGGAACTCATAGCGAACAGGATCACTGCTGGGCACCTGTCGATACTCCAGGTACCCTTCCTGTACCAAATCCTTGGTGATGAATTTCCACCGGTCCCCAGTAGGAAAGTTCCTCTGTGGTAACATCTGCCTCCTTCTCACTATTGCCCTTATGTCCTCCTCACTGGCACAGTTGCCCTTTACAAAGATGACCGTCAAGATCACTATCAGGAGGTCAATTTTGGGAATAATCTGGTCACCTCCCACTAGCCCTGTATAAGTGAGGCCCAAGAGAGGGACAATGTCATATGTGTGGCCAGGGGAATTCCTCTTCCTCATATCAATGCCAAAGCCAAGACTCAGGCACTCACAGACCTCCTTGAAGAGCAGAGGGAACTGCTCATGGTCATTGTGGCCTACAATGTGCAACATTTCTGCCTTGGTGACCGGCTCTTTCTTCTGATACTTCAGGAGCAAGAACTCCACCAATTTTTCTGTCTTGTCACCTATGAACACGCGTCTCAGGATCTGAGGGACTTGCATGGCCAGTGCGGTGAATGCATCCTCCTCTTCATTGCTGGAGAGCTGCATGGATTCGCTGCTTTGAGTGGAATCCATAGTAGTGGTGCAAAGAAGACAATCCTGAGGTTTCTGGGGTAAAACTTGGTGTCCCTGCCAGAGCCACCTCACTTCTTTATCTGAGGATTTGAGTACAGGAGGAAAAAGAGGTAGAGGAAGCTGTGGCTACTAATTCCTGTCCTTAATTTGAGAATCTGCACATCCACAAGCCCATGTTCCCAAGTACAGTCAGAGTGGCCTCCTCCTGGCTTGCTGCAGTGTGTCCTCTGACCATGAAGATGTCCTTTGAGACAGCAAGAACTTGATTAGGACTCAGGTGCCTGGAGGAGAGAGGGAGACCATGAGTGTACTCAGGTGAGAACACCACTCTTATGAGATCCCATAAAGGCCTGATTTAAGATCTTCTCTTTGAGTGGTGCTCTAGGACCTCAGGCTTCTACTGTCTTGACAGCTCTGTCCCCAAGAGTCTG
Organism: Dinomys branickii; assembly: GCA_004027595.1. NCBI lineage: Eukaryota > Metazoa > Chordata > Mammalia > Rodentia > Dinomyidae > Dinomys > Dinomys branickii. The sequence goes on from PVLD010030122.1 coordinate 4,807, forward strand.
GAGAGGAAGTGAGACTGCTCCCAGGGTTACAGCTACACCACAGAGCACAGCCTCTAGGGCAGACAGTATGGAAAGTGTGGCCTGGGCACAAGGAGTTGCCTTTGTCCTTGGCAGGTAAAGCCCTAGGTATACATCAGGGCGTGCATTCTCATTAACTCCCGACACTGTCTGGGCCTCTTCTGCTCTGTGACCTGTCCTCACTCCTCAGATTCAGACCTAAAGTGCCTGCTTTATGAACCTCCTATGAAAGACAAAGAGAACCCCTTAAACTGCAGATGGCAAGCTCAGTCCTGGTATCTCAGCCTCACAACAGGGCATTCTCTACTTTGTGAGGTCCCTTCTATTCTGGGTGGTTTGTCTACTGTCTGTTCACTAAGCATCCTCAGCTGTCCTTCAACAGCACCTGGACCCCAATCCTCTGATGGCCTGAAGCAAACTCTTAGGAAAAATGTCCCCAAACCTGATTGGGAACAAAAGGCAGTAAAGGGGACACACATCTGGACAAAGCTGCCTATAGGCAACAGCTTGTGGGGGAAACTCTAAGTGGGTTTCATGTGCCCTTAAAAACAGGGACCCTGCTGCAGCCTTATCTTGATAAAATGTAAGGACTGAGAATTTCCCTGGGATGACTTAGGACCACATTCTTCTTTAATCCATAGCCCTAACTCTCTGAGACATTCATAGTGGAAGAGAGTAAAAGCTAGTCCACTTGTGTTCTCTGAGGTGATATCTAGACACAAAGGGACACTTTGATCTTAGGATACTGTATGCGCTTTCAACAGGCTTCCCTCTGCCTTCATCTAGGCTCCTGCCAGAGCCTTGTACCCTACATCTGCTGGCCAATTTCAGCTCCCTCGATCTGAAAGCCTGGCCCAGGTTTAATGAGATGACCACAGGCACAGGGTAGATGTCTGTGCAGAGCCCACCTATCTGTGTTATGGGTAGTGGTATCCTCAATCCTCTCTTAGGGTTCCTACCTTGACTCTTGGCACAGCCTGGGATCTGGGTGTCTCCTGACCAGATGAGTTTCCTGTGTCAACCTGAAGACACCCTCTTAGATCATGTCCTGAACTTCTCTGAGATCTGGAGGATTCTCAAGAGAAGTGAGCAGGCACTTTCCCACCACTGCTTTCTGGGAATTTCAGTGCTGAGAGCAGGAGCTGCTCCATCTCTGCCGTGATGCAGGAACCCTATATACTGGGATTGAGATTTCCCCCAGGAGTCTCATGGGATCACAGGCAGGACCCTGGGGAAGTGATTGGACAGTGAGGGCTCACAGTGGGCCCCTTAGGACTTGGGGCCCACAGGAAGAGGAGAGACACTGTGGGCACAGCAGAGCAGACTGTATCTCCCTTCCTGACTCCTGCACTGAGGCTGCTTCCTGAAGGAAGGTGATGAGCAGCGTTCCTCCCATTAGCCCCTGCACACTGCTGTTCTGCCTCGGAGCTGCCTGACTGGACTGGAACGTATATAAATTCACAGCCCAAATCAGCGTTTCCTCCATCAAACTGGAGGTGCTGCGTGTTGTGTCTCAACACTGAGAGCATGAGTAAGACATCTCCATGTGCTTGTGCAGTGTGTCCACCTTTCCTCCTGTCAGCCTAATCTTCCTCATTACCAACCCTGCACAGAATCCGTGGCCTCGCACCTTGAGACCAAACCCCATCTCCCTGGTGACTCTCCACTTTGTTCCTGGGGTGCACGTGAGTGTGCCACCTACTGCCTTTGAGGGCTGCCCCAGAGGAGGGCAGGCAGACTGTGAGAAGTTTGTTGATTCTGGGCTGAAGACACCCACAAGGCTCATGAAGAGTCCATAGCATGGGTGTTGCAGCTCCTGGGGTTCTCACTCTGCTGACCGGATGGAGCATCCACTGCTGACCTGAGACCAGGCTGTCACTTCCCTGCGTCCTCCAACCTGCAGGTACTTAGAACTGTGGACACCTCACATTGAGCCCCCTTCACTGGGAGCTCCAGGATGGTAACAGGGGAAGCCAGGCTCTGTGGGGTCCCATTTTTATGTGGATTATCTTCATACCTGGTGGTGATGTGATGAGCAGCAGCAATTTGGCCAGTCCTGTATTAAGAGACCAAACTCTGGAAAATCACACCTTGGGGAGAACAATAAAAGAAAAGGAGGGAAATATATGCAGAGGAATTCAGAAGGATCTCACAAGAAAATTAACAATTACAGACAAATGGATGACACAGATAAAAATTATGGAAAATGGAAAAAATATGGAATTTTTGCCTGGATCATGTCTCATGGGGAGAAAATTGAATATTTAGACCTAAAGCAAAATCTGGGAACCTCAGGAAGTCCTGGGGGGAAAGGTGGAGGTCGGTGGACTGGCAATTGCTGTGAGCTGAAGGGTCAGTGTGGAGTTCTGCTCCCACAGAGTCCTTAGAGCTGGTGAATGATCCCTGGGCACGTGTCTACCCTGTCCTTTGAGAGGCACTGAGCTTGGGTTCCATTGAGGGAAAGGGCAGAGTATTTGAACTTGGGACTCAGAACAGCCGTGGGACAGCTTCACATCAGGGTTGCCAGGTTTACTCTCCTGTGAGAGACAAACTCAGAAAACAGCCTTGGACAGGCAAGGGCCTGGAAAGTGGACTTAGGAGGGGTTTCAGGTCAGCTGGCAAAGTCACAGTCCCTTCTTCCATTGGCCAGAAAGTAGACCTAACCAGAAGTGCTGTGGATTTGCAAGTCTTCATACTGGATATTGGGTATTGGAGCCCTTACCCTTCTTCCTGCATCCATCAAGGCTATGGGGTTCTTGATCTAACTTTGTGAACAGGGGTACAGCTTGACTCGGATACAGCCACAGACTGGGGAAAACAATTAGGCCCCAGTAAAACTGAGAATTGCTACATTTCAAAATTCTGAATCCTGAGGAGAAACTATTTATTCAAAATTAAAGGCAATGTTTTTCTTATTTTTCCCTCATCTTTTTTACCTCTTATTTTTGCCCTGTTTTTTGTTTCAACTCTTTCTTATTTTGAATTTCCATATAATTTCTTTTCTTTGCTCTCTTTATTCTGTTATGTTCAATTTCTCAGTAGTATTTTCTCTTGTCTTCACCTAATTCTGTAAATTTCATCTAGGACTCAGTACGATCCTTTGTCCTACTTCTCTTTCCTCCTCCCCATATCCTATAATTCATGCACTCTGTTCTTTTTACATTCTCACTTTCCAGCACCTTATACCTTTAATAGTGAGCCATTAAGATTTCATATTAATATTCACATAGTTAACTCTATATGAATAGTGTTGAATTTTTTCTACCATTAGCAGATGTATAACTGTTGCATTTAGTACATATTAGTAGTATGTAAATAAATATCTGGGTCATCTTAAGGTGCATCCTATAAGTGTGGATTTGTATTCTATGGTTAAGTCTGGTACTGAACTGATTATAATTGATTGCTAGCATAAAATTGCTTTTGGATGATGCTTGTAGATGATTTGCTTGACGTGGCCATGGTCACATAACTACCATTAAAGTGTTTCCTCTCTACGCCAATGCCCAGGTTGCCTTTGTGACATTAACAGCACCAGGGTGTATTCTCACAGAACTTGGTTTTGGCCCACTCATTCTACATCTTCTCTCAAATTAACAGAGGTGATCAGGTTTTAAGACAGAGGCAAAGGACCACAGGTACCTATGCCCAAAGTACATCATCAAAAAGAGACTAACTAAACAGAGAGCATAAAATTGTTTCCACTATAAAAGCCACAGACTTCAACACCACCAAAGAAACAACTGAACCATAGAAACATGGGAAGATGGAAGTACCAAACCCCCCCCAAACTCCCAGCTCCCCAAAAGCTAATCTGGAGGGAAACAGTGGGATCACAGCATAGACCACACCACCGAATTACTCAGAAGGTCAACAGCAGTGTGGAAAGCTTATCAAAGATGTGCTTGCAAGGATCATAGAAGGTTTACAAACAGGAAAGGAAGTAATGACTGAAATAACCAACAGAGAGACAGAAAATCTATACGGTAGGAAATTTTTTCCCATTTTCTCTTCCAAGGACAGCTACCTACAATATACAAAGAACTAAAATACAATTAGAGCCACCAAATTAAAATACCCAATCAACAAATGGGCTTCTGAGATGAATGACACTTCTCAGATGGAGACAAATAATGGCCAATAAATTCATGAAAAAATGTTGAACACTGCTTCTCATTCCAGAAATGCAAATGAAAAAAACAGATATTGCATGTCACTCCAGAATTAATGGTTATCTTTAAAAAATCTGATTTGGCAAGTGCTGGCAAACCTCCATGGCAAAGTGGCCCCTCCTTCATTGTTGTGGGGAACATAATCTGATAGAGCCCTATGGAAATCAGAGAGACTGTTTAGAAAAGTAACATTGGAAATTTTATTGAACTGAGACATTCTGCTTCTAGGTCTCTTCAGGAGAGTGTAAAGAAATCGTATCACAGCAACACATGCATAACCATGGTTATAACAGTACAATTCAAATAGCTAAATCTTGGAAGCAGCCTATGTATCTCTTAAGAGATGATCAGATAAAGATAATGTGGTATTTATGCACAGTGGACTACTGTTCTGCCATAAAAGTGGATAAAATTAGTCTTTTCTAAGCAAATGAATGCCCCTTGAGACCATACTCTTAAGTGAACTAAATCAGAATCTATCCAAAGTATAAATATCATATTGGTTCTCTGATGTATGAAGCCCAAAATATAAATATAGAAGAAAACAAAATAAAATAGTAAAGGTTGAGACAGATTTTTCAGACACAGGAAGGGAGCCAACAGGTGAGAGTGGGGAAAGAAAGGAGAGGCATAAGGTAAAAGGGGGGATTGTGAAGGTGGCACATGCACAGATTCCCTATGAGTAATCTGACCATGGTGTACTCCAAACAGGTTAAAGCACACATATATATATTTTTTCCAAGATATGCATGGAGGATCCGCCTCCCTGCACAAAAAAGACATTGTTAAAAAGGTACAAGTATTATGTGTTTGTACCAACTCCTCATGATGAATGTGATCATTATGTACTATGGACATGAACTAATAAGAGAAACCCTTCAGTTCTCACTCAACTTCCCGACTATGATTTCTGGCAGATCCTAGCCTACTCCCTTTGCCAACAGCATGTGGCTCCTCCCCATACGTGATGAAGATCCTCACAGCAAGGGCCACTTCTCTGTGACAACAGAGGCAGAAACACAGCACAGCTGCACCCCTCTGTATGAGTTTCCCCAGACTGACAGGAGTAGAGTCCAGAGGCCCTCCTTGTGGGGTGCAGGCCCAAATGGTCACATTTCTCCCTACTGACCTGCAGCTACATCTGGTAAATCAAGCCCACCATCTCCCTAGGACAGCAGAAGTAGAAGTACTGGGCAGGTGACTCTTCTCTGAGGTCCTGCCTCAGGCCACACCAGCCTGCTAGCAGGGACAGGTTTCCCATATCTTAGATCTGCTGACCTGAGGCCACACTACTCAGACCAAGGCCCTCTCCTTTGTGACGCCAAAAGCTAGGGGTAAAGGTGCACTGAGTCACCCAGGGGCTGACATCCATGTGGAGGTCACCCTCTGTCTTAGTGACAAGTGTTCTCTCAGAGTTCCCGTAACTCCTGCCCTAGAATCCTGGAAACAGTTCTGCCAGTCTGTGAAAGTGAATCCTTTTTCCTCAGATTCCAGGTGCGAATGCGGAACCACACTCAGGTTGAAAGAATGGGGAGAGTGGGGTACTGGGCCCTGCAGTCCTGCCTCATTTCTCATCTTGACTGGGCCAGGGCCTGTTTCCCCTTTTCTCGGAGGCCTTGCTTCTTCTTCAGAATCCCTAAAGTTAGTCAGACCCTGTTGAAGAAGTCAGGAATCCACTGCCTGATAAACCTATATGGGGCTTCCCTGGACTCAGAGCAATGGCAGAATTCTGTGGTTCCCTCTGTTTTCTGGAAGGCCAGACACACTCTGTGCCTAAGATTGTTACCATTCTCAGGGCCTGATCCCTTAAAGTGGGAAAGTCAGACACCTTACCTAGGGGTTTTCAGGCCTGATAATGGGAGCAGAGAGGTCGTCTGTGGGGCTCCCCTATTGGGGTAGGGAGGGGCCAATTTTCTTTCCTATAGTTCTGTCAATAAGTTGCCTGCAGAGTCTGAATCCCCATCTCAGTTTACCTGACTGTATTGCCACACACCAAGGATCTGACTTCCAGGTACCCTAAGGTCAAAGTGGGGATAGGGCTGGCTCCCTGATGGTTCAGGTCTGACACCAGAGGCGTCTGGGTTGTTCAGAGACCCTCTCTCTGGGGTGGGGCTCCTTCAAGTCCCTCAGGCCCTCACATGGACAAGGAACAGGTTTGCTCTGCTCCCCTCACCTAAAGGGTAGATCTCAGGAAAAGGCTGTTACCTCTCTCTCACCCCACAGGCTGAAGTCCCTGGATGTCATACACAGTACTCTGCAGGTCCTTCACAGGGCTGAAAGAAGGTGCTGAAAGCAACTGTCTCGGGATGGCCCTGCTTTCTCAGTCCTTATTTCAGTCTGTAGCAAAGGGAGGACCCACTTCCTAGACCATGTGCAGGGTGTTCCCCTTTGGATAAAGTGTCTGACACAGGGACGGCTAAGGCAGAAAGTTTGTCATGGCAGTAGGGAGTGGAAGTGGAGTACCAGGGCGAGGGGAGGGGGGCTTAAAAAAGTAAAGCACCTAAATTAAAAACCCAGTCAAGAAATGGGCAAGAGGGATGCACAGACACTTCACAGAGGAAGAAATACAAATACATGAAAACATGTTCAACATCACTAGTCATTAGAGAAGTGCAAGTTAAAACGGTGCTGATGTTTCCTATTACTTCAGACATAATGGCAACCATTAAGAAATTAAACAATAAAAAGTGCCTGCATGGCTCTGGTGAAAACACCATCTTTTACTGCTGGTGGTAACGTAAACTAGTAAAGCATTATGGAAATTATTATGGAGATTTCTCAAAGAAATGAAGTTAAAAATTCTATACAATGCAACTAACCCCACTGGTAGTTATTTTCCCCAAAAAGCTTAAGACATTAAACTACAGTGATACATGCATACCAATGTTTACAACAGCAGTTTGTAATAATACTGGAACCAGCCTGTATACCATACCCACCAACAGATGACTGGATAAAGAAAATGGCTACCTATATATAATGGAATACTTATTATCTATGAAGGATGAAAATCTGAGACATTTTTAGGAAAATGAATGTACCTGAAAATATAATGTGGAGTGAACTAAAGCAGACAAAAAAGTCTAAATACCACGTGGTATCATTCATTTGAGGGAGGTAAAGTTAAAACTAGAAGAGTAATAAAGGATGGCTAGAAGGGGGAAAGGGGATGGATCTGTTGCAATACAGATGTGGGCCAAGAGAACAAGGGTAATGGGTGAGGGGCACAGGAAGGGGAAATAAGTAGAATAAAGATGTGCCATGTACAGGAGCCTAAATCATCAATGAAAATAAACAGCATTTGCCATAATATGAGGCAAGAGAAACTACCTGTGCTATGTCCATTAATGACCACCAAGATGATTCATGTATTGCAAATATGTACTATTTTTTAAATATATAAAATGACTTAATAAATTGAAGAATTCAGATGAAATATATATATATATATATAAACCCTCAAGCTAAAACAAAAGATATAAAATTCCAAGTAAGTCAATATCAGTCAATGAAATTAAAGAACTTACATGAAAAACTGCCAACTAAGAAAGGTACATGGCCCATGGGATTCACTTCCCAATTCTACAAGAACTTATAAGAAGATCTAATGCCAAATATTTCTCAAACTCCTTCATGAAACTGAGTGGGAATCAGGATTCCTAAAGTCATTCCTGGAAGCAAGCACTACCCTGATCCCCAAAGCATAACAGAATCCAGTCAAAGAAGAGAACTGCAGTACAGAACAAAAATAACTTTAATGAAATTGGGCACAGTCATTAGTAAGATCTTGGCAGACACAATGGAACAAATTATTAAAAAGTTCATACAACATGATGAAGTGAGATTCATTCCAGGGATACAAGAACCCTACAACATGCACAAAACAAAAATTTAAAAATCCCACAGAAAAAAACAAAAACAAAAAAAACCCAAAAATTTAAAAATCCCATAGAGAAAAGAAGGGACAAAAATACATGATTATAAAAATAGACACAGGAAAGCATTTGACACAATCTAACACCCACTCATGATTAAATCTCTGAAGAAAAGTTGGTGTAGAGAAAGTGAACCTTGATCTGATAAACACCATCCACAACAACCTCATGGCCAAGCTCATAAGAAATGGGGAGAAACTGAAAACAGCAAGAGCAAAAGGGGAGAAGGGGAAGATAGCACACCTCCTTCTCTCCCTTACAGTATATGCAAGCTCCCTGACCCGTAAGCCCAGCACTGGACAGTGAATCCATCACACACTCTAGAACCACACCTCATGACTGCACGAGGCTTTTCTGGACACAAACCATATCATGTACTGACATCCCCACCACACACAAGGCCTTCCGAAGTGCACAAGTGCAATGAAGGCTTGAGGGTCAATGTGCCCCGGAGCAGATAGGGTTTTTACTGCCAGTAAATTTCTCTAGTATAAGTGAAGAAACCAAGATTATTCAAGGATACATTTTAATACTCTAGATCAACACCGGAAAAGACATAAAAAAGCCAAGAACTGACGTTTATCCACATGTATATTTCTGGACTCCATCTAACATGGTGTAAACTTCTTACATATTTCCAAGGAAATCTCTATTCCACTTCTATTTTACCACAAGTGAAGCTAAGTCTTTGAAGATGTCTGGGCAAAAAAAGACTTTTATACTTGGAATGGAAGAGAATATTCATGCATGATTAGTATCAAGTTCACATCAGAAATCACAACCAACCGTATCACAGACCTAAACCTACACACGAAATTAACATCATTCATCAAACAAGGTGTGAAATCTACTTTGATCCTCCAAAAATGGAACAAGATTTTCATGTTGTAATGAAAACACTTGTCAATTTCAAAGTTAACCCAAATAGAACAGCTATCAAGATGGTGCACCCTGTATTTCCTCTCCTACCCTGGCTCTTCACTCTCCACAAATACACACAGGATTTCACATGAGGCAAACTCAGTGAGTGATAGGGCTGTGAACAGTCCCTGTCCTGGCATGCACTTCGCCCCATCAGTGGCCCATACCACATGTGTGGGCATACTCCTGTTCATCACTCAAAACCTTTCCTCATTGAGCTGGGGTTGGTGGGGATCTCTCCTATAAACCTTGGCCAAATGTTCTAGGACTTTCATCTTGCTGGTTTCAGAATGGGTCCTTGCACCTCACAGGAACTCAGTGAGCGGGATCAGTATTGGTCATGTGCTGATACTCTATGTACTTGTCCTGTACCAAGTCCTCCATGATGAATTTCCAAGGCTCTCCAGTAACAAAGTGCTCCCCCTGAGGTAACATTTCCCTGGTTCTCAGTACTTCCCTTATGTCCTCTTCACTGACAACATTGTCCTTTAAGAAGATGACAGGATGAGTGTCAGGAGTTTGATTTTGGAATGATCTGCTTATCATCCCCCAGCGTCCCATTACAAGTGAGGCCCCAGACAGGGACAAGGACATATGTTTGCCCATGGAGATCCAATCCCCACACTTCAATGTCAAAGCACAGGGGAGATATACTCACGGAGTTTCCTGAAGATCTGAGGGAAGTGATGGTTGAAACTGTGGTCAACACTGTGTACCAATTCTAGTGTGTTGATCAACTGCTTCGTTTGATACCTAAGGAGCCTGTTGAGCAACACTTTAGTGATCATGTCATCTAGTGACACATGGTGCAGGATAAGATGGACTAGCTCATCCTCTGAGGTACATAGACCCTGCTCTTCTTGCCTGCTGGGACCTTCACTGGATTGGTTCCTCTGAGTGGAGGTCATGGTGGTGGGATAGAGAAGAGACCCTGAGCATCAGGGGACATCTTTGAGTTGCATCCTGAAGATTCTCTTTGGAGTAGCCTGGATTTCAGGATAGGAGGAAGAGAAAGCCTAGGAAGCAGTGGGTGATATTTACATCCCCAGGCTTGAGTACCGGTACATTCTTCTAGTATCAGTGAATGAAGTTGAAATATATATTTCTTATTTCCAAATAAAAAAAGCCAAAGTCCAAATGGATGCACTGCCAAATTTTTGAAGAACTTTAGGAAAGATCTAGAGATAATGCTCCTCAAAGTCTTTAATGAAATTGAAAGGGAAACACTACTCCCAAAGTGATTCTTGAAAAAAGCATTACTTTGATCCAAAACCAGAAAATGAGACAAGCAAAAAAGAAAGCTACAGGACAATCTCCTTAGAGAACACAGATGCAAACATCATCAATAAAACACCAGTAAAGGGAATGCAACAAATCCTCCACAAGACTATACATCATGACCTAGTGGGATTCATTTCTGGGGAGCAGGGATGGTTGAACATGGCCAAATAAAGAAAATACAGTGCCCTGCATACACAGAAGCAAATACAAAAAAATGCTCAATCATCTTAAGAGATGCAGAACACATACTTGACAAAATCAAATGTCCATTCATGATGAGAATCCTGAAAATAATCTGTAGAGAACCACATTTCAGTATCATAAATGTTTTATGAAAAATCAATGCCCAAGAGCATACTAAATGGTGAGAAATGGAAAGATTTTCCTCTACAATCAGAAACAAGACAAGGATTTCTGCTTGTCACTATGCGTGTTTGTTATACATCCTAACACATCAGTCAGAACAGTCAGGCCAGTCAAAGAAATTAAAGACATATTTACAGGAAAGGAAGTATGTGATGTGAGACTCTATATAGAAGACCCGACAAAATCTACCAAAAACTCCAAAAATTCACGATCAAATTCAGTAGTGCAATAAGTTACAAAGTCAACACACAAAAATGGATAGTGTTCCTATAAACCATAATAAACTCATCGAGAAAGAAATGAGTGAAATAATGCCTTTCTTTTAGCACCAAGAAAAATTAAATACATAGGAATTAACCTACTCGGGCAGTGAAAGTTCTGTACATTGAAAACTACAGTACTGTGAAAAATGAGAGTGAAGAGGATATTGGAATATGGAAAGCTAACTCATTGCTGGAGAAACAGAATGAATAGAGTCAAAATGGCCATCAGTTCAAAACTACTAGTATACAAATTTAACACAATCTTCATCAAAATACCAGTACTATTTCTCACAGAATGGTAGAATACAATCCTAACATTTGAATGGAACCAGAAGAGACCTGGAATGACTAAAGCAATCCTAGGCACCAAGGACAAAACAGGAAGCACCACAATCCCAGACTTCAAGTTGAAGTACAAACATGGAAAAAAAAAAAAGAGCACAGTACTTGGGAAAAACAGACTTCTGGAGAAATGGAACAGAACAGAGGGTACCGAAACAACACTAAGCAGCCTCAGCTGCCTGATCTTTGATAAGGGGGCCGAGTACTTTCCCTGGAGAAGAGCTAGCCTCTTACACAGTTGGTGCTGGGAAAATGGGCCATCCACATACAGAAGGTGGAAACTAGACCCATATCCCTCACCATGCACTAAACTAAGTCAAAATGTGACAGTGGCCCACTTCCTCTTCCTGTGACCTAACTGTGCTCAGTCTACTCTGCTGCCTAGACCTGAAGCAAAGGTCTCAAAGCAAGGCTCTGTGTCTCCTCTCCTGGTGCCCTGGTACAAAAGGGATGACATCCTGAGACTTCTCTCGCCAAGGGTGCCAGCCTGCAACAGAGTCAGATCTGGGTTGTTTGGGGACTGTCCCTGCCTTCATGCATCCTCAATGTGAGCTCAGGGCCACATCTTGAATTAACCTAGCCCAGGTCCTCTCTGCTCCTCCCATCTGAAACTCAGTCCTCAGAACTAGGTCTTGTCCCTCCTCTCCTGGTGCCCTGAGGGAAAGGGGTGATGTACTGAGACATTTTACCCCTGATGCAGGCCTCTTTTGACTTACTGCACCCTAAACTTTTGTTCTGCCCACTTCAAGTAGCATCCTTAGTAAAAGGCTCTGATTCTGGGCTCCTATGGAGGAGAAAAGGGGTTGCTGTCCTGAGAATTCTGCACTGCAAAGTGCAGAACCCTCAAGACAGGCTTTTTAGAACACTCTGAGAACATCTCAGTGCAGTGGGGATTCCTGACTACCACAACACCCCTTCACCTAGACCTAACTGATCCCAGGCTCTCCTCTCTCTTACCAGGAGTTTGGTCCTCAGAAGAAGGCTCTGATATCCTCTCAGGGGACACAGGAAAGAGGAAGTGCTCTCCCGAGAAATCTGTACCTCCTGTTGTAGGGAAGGCAACAGAGGCTGTTCTTTTATTTTAAAGAAACAAAGGTAAAGGAAATAAAAACAGTGATACAGAG